>CACKRE030002818.1:15463-29970 GCA_902602495.3 Ectocarpus sp. CCAP 1310/34 | reverse complement strand
CCCCAGAACACGCGCTTGCTGTCGGCGGTTGAAGGTTCGGTTGGAGCATACGCGGCTACGAAGTTGACCGTTCCACGGTGGCCTGCCAACATAAATTTCATGGCCATAATTGGATTCGTCGATAAACTCCGTCGTGAACGTGGATGTCTTGCAAAGTGACTCTTTGACGGCTATCCCCACACCATGGACCCCCCCAGTCTCCGTGCCACAGCAGAACACCTGGAAACCCGCTGCTGCAAATTCCGTTCGACCTGCCCTCCGTGTCTCCTGCATTCCTACCACCGATACGTCTTGTCTCGCTGCCTCGTGTAGAACGCTGTAGGCTCGCCCGTATCCATTGGCCCCGTTTACAGCCAAAGTCCGCACATTCTAGGTTGCTACCCTAAGAAATTGACCCTGCTGTCTCTTTCGCGCGGCGCGCGCTGCTCTCTTAGCTAGCCTACGTGCCGCCCGACCCCTCCTTTTCCTCCATCTTCCCCTCTTTTTTTGTTTTTTTGCTATTTTCTTGCGAACACGCGGGCAACGTGATAGTTACCCCGGTTCTTGCCTTGTTTCCTATAAATCTAGAGTGGTGTTCTTGTCCCGGAGCAGTGCGGCCCTCCATCTCTGGACTCTCTCCTTTCCTCTCTCTGGGGCATACCCCCACGGCGTGCGGTCGCTCCGCCACCCTCACCGTGCTCTCGGCTGCTGCATAGCCCCGGTTTCCAAGCCGAGGCGTCAGGATCCAGTCCCATTTTGCAGCTACCAAAGGTGGCGGCTCACGAGCTACCCCGATCTCACGACAGTAGTAACTCCCAACCGCCAAACTCAGGATCCCCCTCTCAACAGTGCTAGGGGCCGTATATATCCGTCTTTGCTGGGTGGTCTTCCGAGGTCTAGATCCACTTGCGGAACCTCGGCCTACCCCAGGGCCGGGGGGGGCAGGCCGGGGGGTAGTGCGACGGAATGACGAACAAAGAAACATTCTTCGGCCTCTTCCCCCTGCGGACTATCTCGAGGGGGCGTAATAGAGCGAAAGCGTTACAGCTGTAGCCTTCCTTTGATGTTGTGTGTGATATACCGCGCACTTTCTAAACAGCGTGGGATTCGACTACACCCGTGTGGTAACGAAAACTCCGTAATCGTCGCACGGGTGGGGGTCACTTTGTTTCGTGGGGGTGATAATCCATGTGTCGCCCCTCCCATATAAACATGTGGCAACACGCAGGACACCACCGGCTATGATATCGTAACGTCACCCGTGTGCTAGACTGGCGTCCGCACGAACCCCGCTGCAGGGTGTGTGACGACGAGGGGGTTTCGGTAGCGTGTTGCGGGTGGTGTTGCCTGGGCCCCAAGAGCACATGCGGTAGCAGGCGCAGGTGTGTGAGTCGTAGCAGTATTGTGTAGGTTCTGCTGCGCAGGCCTGAGCTACGCGCGCTTTGGTAGGCACAGTAGAGGGTGCGGTCGGAGTCTCAGCAGTAGATTTTGTTGCGTGGGTTTTGGAGATGCGTGTGAATCATGCACGGCCGCTGCTGAGGGTGGTGCAGCAGGGCTGAGGCCCATTTTGCTTCATCAGCTAAATCAAACCTGGTAGTATAGGTTACAGTTCATGAAACGCACAGAGGCCTTGAAGAGAAGCATAAGACGCCGAAGCTAAATTATCACGAACCGATCATAAAGCGAAAAAAAAAAGAATATTTCTCAGTATGAATCTCCTCAAGAGCATATGACTGGCCAAGAGAGCTAAGCAGAAAGGTTATGCCGCAATAAAGGAGCGAAAAGAGATAAAAACAACAAAGAGCAAAATGAGGCTAAACCTCTGCGAAGCAGGGGGTCAAGCGTGCCCCTACAGCGAGTTCTTGTCCTTGTGCCGGAGAAGAGACGTGGCGGAGCGTGGACCCGCCGCCACAGCTGCAGCCTGAGCCGCGGTTGCCTCGAGTAGGGCTCGTAACCCCCTCCACCTCCGTGGTGTTTTTTCACGGTCTTGCATGGCTGAGCGAGGCATTCAAGTTGTGCAGTATGTGTGCGTGTGTGCGTGGCCATGTGACAAGGGGGCTCCGTCTACGTTGCGCGGACTCCATCAGTAGTGGTGCGGATGGTTTGATTTTCTGAATTAGAAAATTGCCACGCGTGTGTGTGGTATCTACCGCTGTTCTATAATTTTGAACGGTCTTACGGTTGCTTGAGAAAGTGTGGTACTTACGCCACCCAAGGGCAATAAGTAGTTGGGCTTCACAAATGTACCTTGCTTTGCCCTCTTTCCCTGCGTGCCTATAGGTCTAGCTACGGCTGCTTGCCTCGCCCGTCTCGGACTGAGGGTGACCGTAGCAGCAGGCAAGGGGGGTGTGGGTGGCGGCAGGGACATCGCAACGACGGGGGAGAAGACCAAGGCCGCAGCCGAAAGCATGGATCGGAGTTCCAGTGCAACAGGCGGGAGCATCGACCCCGGAGTGGGAATATGGACGCACGGTCTGGCCTGTCTCGAGAGCCTCGGCGTCCTCCGGCAATTGGAGTCGGAAGGAAGGTGGGAAGGTACCGGAAGGAAGGTGGGAAGGTGTGTGTCAGTACAAAAGAAGCTTGTCAGGAGAGATGGGAACGAAAATGCACGGATTTCTGGAGGTACGCGTTGATCAACGAAAGAGCACGGCGGAATTGTGTATATACATGTCGATAAATTCTGCGTGGAGTTTATAGCTGCTCGCACTCCACTTGGGGGGCTGGCTTTTTTTCAGGTGTAAACACTCGACGCATATCTGTTTCCCCAGACTCCATCGCGTACTGCCTCCTCGACTCCTACAACTACCGCTGCTATGCATGCTACAACAACCTCGTCGACGACCATGACGGCCACTTCTTCTGTTGTCGGCTACTACTGCTGTGCCCGGCGTTCCTGTGTGCGTGCGTGCGTGCGTGCGTGCGTGCGTGTGTGTGTGTGTTTCATTATTGGCATCGACCGCGCCCACGGGCTGACCAATAAAAAGACGTCAGTCCAAGCGCGGTTGAGAACACAAAGCAGGCCATGATCTGGGACCCCATGAGCGGGCTTCATGGGGGAGGCTATCGTACCCTCCGGATGAAACACGGATACGGTAGCCATAGCAACAGCGAGTGTCTTATTTTTTTTGCTGTAAAATATCAAACCCATTTCTATCCACACGTAAGAGTCCAGGACAATGAATCCACCGCGTTTTTTTGCCTCTACGGCCACCGCCCGCCAGGTACATGGGCGAAGCCGGGTATAGGGACACCGCCGGAAACTGGCTGGCAACCCCTACCCGACCCCTCCAAGAGCGGGGCGCGGCATCAATGCGGCGAGGGCAGCCATGTTCGGACGAGTCCGGCGGCAAAAGCGAAGACGGTAGGCTAGGCGGCGGAGGGGAGGGGGGGGCGGGGGGAGGAGGCGCAAGTGTACTCTTCGTTCGGGAGTCCAAGCTCATGGAGGTGCGTGGCCTTGTGTTGGTTGTGGGGAGGGGTTCGGCGTTACGCTTGAGCGCAGGTAGAGGGTGTCGGCGTTGTCGCCCCGTAGTGGAGAGGGTAGACGATTGAGGTTGGTAGTTTCACTTTTATGTTTTCTTCTTTCGTCCCGTCTGTTTCCGGGCGTCAGTTTACTACTCGTTTCGTTTCGTGTTCGACAAGATGGAACATCGAAAAGCGACAAAGAGATGGTGATCTCACAAGTTCCAAAGCAACGGGGTGTGTTTGATAGGTGCTGATTCATTGCGCCCAAGTGGGAGCCGCGCCATCAGGATAAGCTTTGTTGCCCAGTTCGTCCACAACTCCTACAGGAGTAACCCCCCCTCCCGTGGTCTAACCGCTAAGGCAGGCAAAACATGAGTACGCCCCCCCCACTCCCCCTCGGATGGTTGCTCGATTCGAACCAGGCCTTGCGCTCCGTGCTCCCAGCAGAAACCAAATTTGTCGAAGGCGACGTGGAAGACATCAACTGGGAGTGTGGTGCGAGCAACGATGATGCTGGTGTGGCGGGGAAGAGCCGGGGTACCGTGTCCGGCCGCTTCTGCGCCGCCGGCGCCGGTGACGGGGGGTGGGAGGCGGACTTCGACCTCCTCGTGGGAGCGGACGGGTCGCACTCCTTCGTGCGCGACAGGGTTATCCTAGCGGCAGATGCGGGAGCAACGGGCGGCCGTCGAGGGGATGCCGGTCGTAGTGTTGCGGCGACAGGGGCGGTGGGGGGTAGCGAGGCGGCGGCGGGGGTGGGTCCGCGCCGCCGAGGCTACGCGGTGTACCGCGGGGTTTGCAGCAGCAGAAGCACCAGCACCAGCAGCAGCAGGTGTTCGCCTGAGGGGGCACCGCGGATCGACAAGGAGGGGGGGTGGGGTCTCGCTTCCTTTCAGACGTGGGGCCCGGGCCTTCGGTTCGCTTCTGTCCCTCTCGCCGGGGATGAGCGGGTGCGTGGTATCAGAGATCCCTCTCAGAGAAAAACGAAGCAAGGTTGGCGTTTGTCGGCGGGCGGTGACTTCGTTGGTGCCACTGCAGCCCCGTGGGGGAAGGGACCGCCTTCGCGAAGGGTTTTATTATTGATCTATGACACATCGAGGGGGGTTTCGTGTGTCGTACCCCTGTCCCTTCCCCGCACCTCCTACTACAACCATTTTTTTAACATGCTCGCGAAGGTTACTGGGGCAGAGGGAGGGTAGACTGAGACAAATCTACACATGAGAATCTGTCGAGGAGGGCTCGTTGCGCCTGTAGAAGGATCGAAGGCTCAGTGTCACCCGGGGGCTCTCTTGGCTTTTGTTTTTTGCAGTAAGTTCCGTTGCTTGCTCTCCCGGGCGGTGGGCTCTCGGTTGGCTTTGCGATCGCCCCTCTTCGCCCACGCAATCAATTCTCATGGCTAGGTGTTTTCTTGACCAGCAACTGTGCCCGCTGACCCTTCCTTAAACCCTACCCTTGCTCTCGTTCCCTTCCGTGTGAAGATGTGGTTCGCAACCGTGGAAGACGGGCTCGTCGGCGCCGATGGGGGCCCCGCGGATAAGGATCAGCACTCCCCTTCCTGCGGCGGCGGCGGCGGCGAAGGCGAACAAAACCATAAGAACAAGCGTTTCTTGCTGGAGACGTTTGGGGGCTGGCACGCGCCGGTGAGCAGCCTTCTCCGCGCCACGGCGGAAGGCTCCATCACGCGGGAGGACGCCAGGGCCATGAGTCGGCGGGGACTCCGTGATATCGCTGCCGCCGTCGGTGCCGCCCGACGGCAATCTCGAGGAGGAGGAGGAGGAGGAGGAGGAGGAGGAAGAGGCGTTGTGCTTGTCGGGGATGCGGCGCACACGGTGAGAGTTTCTCATGTCCACCCGGTGGCGGAAGCGGTGTCATTATCGTGTTTGACCGCGTAGACCGCGATATGGGTCAGTAGCCTTAGCGAGAATATTTGCTGGGTTGTACGTAGAAGGGGGTACGGGTTTGAGATAGGGATACGAACCTCCCTCTCTGGTTCATGGATTGATGGCAATATTCTCGCGAAGGCGGTCTCTATATTTTCACCTCAACCTGAACCGTGTGGGAGCTGTTGCAAGGCGCTCTCTGCCGTTGCTGCCGACGGCTGAAGCATGATTTTTGTGGTCGTGTGTATCATGCTTTAACCGCCCTTGTTCGTCCCCTCTCACATGTGCTCTGTGCACACACAAGCATCATGGTATGTAATGTCTTGCCTTCCCGCAGGGCGGTCCAAAGCGCTGCTGTTAAATCCTGACAAACCCGCCGCTGCTTCTGTGACTGTGCTCGCAGCTCGATCCCGTTCTTGCCCAGGGTGCCGGAGTGGCTCTCGAGGACGCTTTTTTTCTCGCGCAGCACCTGAAAGACTTCAACGACAGGCAGAACAAGAAATCGGCCGCTGTGACAGCGGGAGAGGCAGGGGACAGGCTCGAAGAAGCACTCTCGCGGTACGACGAGGAACGCCTGCAGAGGTAAGAGAGGCTGGATCGGATTACAGAAGTGGTTCTTTAGGCCCAGTGCGGGGACCCTTTTGTGTCAGGAGCGATTGCGGTCGCCTTTTTCAGCGCATTAGATCACGATTATGACGGTATAACGGCTACTGGTCGGGGTGCACCAGTTGTACCAAGATTTTGTGGTTGCTCTACAGAGCATCGCCTATTCAGGACACGGCACGGTTATTGACGATACAGCGACTATTGGTCGGTGTGCGGCAGTATTGCCTCGCGTTTTTGTGGTCACTGTACAATCGCTACACAGGGGGCCGCTGGCCCATCGTCGGTAAGGCACCTTGCCATAGAGAGGCAGAGGGCTAGACATCAGTATCACCGTGTACGGCGCCTAGTATAGTATCACTCCTGCCCATGCCATGAATTCGGACGGCAGTATACCTCCAAAACAGAAGGCGTCTAAGACCGCCTTGCTGCCGGCGCTAACACCAAAAATGCGGGGGAGTTCCAAAGGCTATCGTTGGCGGAAGATGATGAACCTTGACATGTGGGGGTCGGGATATGATATATCGTCGACGTTGGAGAGGTTGCGCCCTTACTAAGGGGATCTCCACAGACATGCATAATTCCCAAAGAGTCCCAACACTCTCGCGGTGCGGCTGCCCACACAACCGGCCCCAGCGTTGTTGCGGTCTTTCTTCCTGCCCCTTTTCCTTCGTCCAAGGCACTCACACAATTCATGATGTGGACATTAATGTGTGTTGCCGCAGACCACCCCGGGGAAAACCAAATGTTAGGGACGCCTTGGATATTGTTTTTACGCATGCCGCATCTGATCTATACTCCAAAACCCCAGCCAAGCAGCTAAACCCGTCTGAAAAAAGCCGAAATGGCCTTCTTCCCAAGATGTGCGCGTGCGTGCGTGTGTTTGTGCGATATATTTGTATACTACGTATTTTTTTCGTTCTGGCACGCGGTTTTTAGAAAGTTCACAATTGCAGAAAGACCACCCGTTCGGGATACAACCACACCAGGCGAAGGGAAAGGGTTGAAGTCTTCACTTGCCTTTCACATTGGTTAATACTAACGGATGTGTTTTTGTTCACACGTACGCAGGGCTCTTCTGCTATCCGTCCTCTCGGATGTGTCTCAGGGCTTGGGGCAGCTTCGACGGCCGGAGTGGCTCGTTCGGGCGCGAGACTCTACCCTCGCTCGATACATCCCGGCGGCGCTGAGCTCAAGGGTTTTCGACGGGCTTATGGAGGCGTCTTTGGCGGGGGGGCTGGCTGGGGGTGCGCGGGCGGCGGCGGCGGCGGCAGTTGGTTTCGGCGAGAAGTGGCGGTTTGATGGCTACAGGGTGCCGAAGCTGTGGTAGGTTCCCTTTTGTCAAGTTTTACGCGATGGAACGATTCTGGCAGCTTCAAGTATCTTCTATTCGCCTTGACGCGGAGTTGATTGTCCCGAGTCTTTCCGTTTTCCGGTGGAACCATTCTGGCAGCTTCGAGAATCTTCTATACGATTTGACGCCGAATTGATGTTGGCGTACTTGTTGAGTCCGGCAGCCTCGTGCACGAAGAGTAAGGGTAGAAGGTTTAGACTCTTCGACGTAGTACGGTATTTTGTATTTTGTGCACTTCCAACCCTTTGTAATAGCACGCGCTTTTTGCCGCGTTGCTCTTGTTGCAGAATGAAGTAAGGTAAGAGTTAATAGTTGCACCGTCGAGGAATTCATGTTCCCCTGGCAAAGAGGCCAGGCCGCGCCGTCAAGGAGAGACTGCGAGCGGTGGCCAGCTACGGGATGGCGAAGAGAAACTAATAATAGTGTCACCATCATCGCTGAGTCAATTCTTGGCACAACAGTGACGATAGAAGAGAAGGTAACCTCGCGTTACAAATGTTTTCCGGGTTGGTGCTGTGGAAAGAAGGGACGGTTCGTTGGGATGATTGTACCCTTCATGAACGGGATCTCCATAGTACAGCCCCCCCTCGAGTCTTGGTTGCTAGGCAAGAAGGCTTCGAAGGGTAACGGGTGACTTAGGGATGTCATTTGAAGAAACTGGAGGTTGTCAGTTGTGGTTTGGTAGCACGTGACCATTCAGCGACATGGGTCGCCCGACAGGATGGCGGGTACCGACAGTCACTCCTACTTTCTCGCAAACGCCCTCGACGAATGTGGACTGACTGTGGAACCCTCGTCCAAATCGAGGTTTGTTTTTGTGAGGAGCCAGCCCTCTTGTTGGTGTCCTAACCTCAAAGATGTAAGACCGCTGGTTGACACACGCACATTATTGAGGACTGACCTCGACGAGGAAGTCATACGTTGTCGAAGTCGCCGCATTTCTCTCTACGCACGTTACATGCGAACGGATACATCGATGACCTTGAAACTGTCGCGATAGTTGTGTGCCCTTCTTCATTCCACAGCACCATCCAAAGCAATGTACTGCGTCAAAGTAGATACCTATGGAAGCTTGAATAACAAATAAATCGATACTGACATTGCCACATACCATTACCCTTTTGCCGCTGAGAATGACAGCAGCCTCTCATATGACAACGCCGTCGCAACGTTTTCGTGAAACATTGAAGACACGAGACACTTCACAATTGAACCGACCAGACGTCACAGGTCGATACTATACTCCGACTGCAACCTACCACGAACGCTTTGGTCCAGACCCATCTTACGCAACTGAAAGAAAAGTAACAAAAAACAGCTGATTGATATGGATTTTTCCAGCCAAGTCGCGTGACAAACAAACGGAATATTCATGTTGCCTCATGCTTCTCTGACTACTTAGTGCCGCGTGCCCGGAACAAGGCCGGCCTCATCCCTACACGACTACGCGGATTGCTACAACCAACAACACCAGGTCCTTCACAAGGACCGCATCCATCAGTCACTACAAGGACGCCTCCTCCAAAAACTAGCACTACGGGCATGAACACCATCACTACGGGGTAAAGAAGAACACGCTGAACCCAGCAGTCAATGTACCAGGGCACCTACCTCCGTTTGACATGGGCATTGAACAGCACTCTGGGCATGCACACCATCACTACGGGGTAAATACGAACACACTGAACCCAGCAGTCAACAACATACGAGGACACCGCCTCCGTACACACTTGCACCACCATGGGCATGGACACCGCCACGAACACACGCACACTTGAATCCAACAACAATCCAAGAAGTGCCTCCGTGTTGCCGTTCGACACTGGCATGTATGCAATACCACCACGGGCATGGACACCACCAATTCGTCTGAGGCAGAACACACTTGAACCCAGCAATCAACTTACGAGGGCACCGCCTCCGTCCTTGGGATATGAAAAACGATGGTCATCGACACTGCTGCTGTGGTCTTCAAGACGAACCAACACACCGAATCCTGCAAACAAGGTACCAGGGTACCTCCGTTTGAAACGGGCATGTAAAACCGCCATGGACAACACCACCATGGGGGTAATCCAGGTACCAGGGTACCTCTGTTTGATACGGGCATGTAAAACCACCATGGACACGGACAACACCATGGGGGTAAAGACGAACCGTCAGCCCCCAAGTCTCCTTGACGCATACTCCTATGCATCGCTACGTCGCTGCCACACGAACAAAGGAAGAGGTTGGAGGAGGGGTCCGAAGGGACCTCCTCCCCTCCACTCTCCCCCGCCTTCATAGGATAGGGAGAATACTCGTAGCCACCCTTGGCGAAGAAGGAAGGAAAGTTTGGCCATCGGTGATTCGGTCCTGTGGGAAAAACGCTCCGTCCTCTCGAGGACGTGTGGTCAATGGTGCTCTAACAGCTAAGGCATACAAAGCAGCGCACGCCCCCCCCCCTCCGCCGCGCATGGCAACACCAAAACAGGCGAAAACAATATCACTCGGAACAATCCAACATACGACAACAAACAGCACAGGAACTCCTGGAAAAAAGGGAGAGAGAATCCGGTAGACAGTGTGATAACAACATAGAAGAACATGAGTCCACTACAATAACTTTCCGTCTACCGTAGCAGACGAGAACGAACGTAGACTGAGTCACTTTCCATGTGGACATACCGAACTCTAGACTATAGACTATATGCATACACTATCCTTCTACGAGCTTGTCAAAATCAAGCCCGCATAGAATAAAGAGCGAGCGCATGTAGACTTGAACATATCCGTGCGGAAACCGGTGGCGATGTTCCCGTTCGCGAGTTCAGCTGCTACGAATCTCCGCCGCCAGCGCACGCCAGCCGCTCTGCTCCTCCGTGCAAGGTTTGGTGGGGTCGAGGGAGAGCGCCGACCCGTTCTCCTCCACGAAAGCCAAGATCTCGGGCTCGTACCTTGAATTTGTTTGGTTGAACAAAAAAAAGAAAAGACAAAAGACTATGGAGTTATTTTCTCTGGGTGAGAGGATATTCCGGAGTGTGGTGGCTACGACTTGCCACCTTTGGTGCGATGTGGCGATATCTTTACACGATGCAAGACACGTCAAATATGCTCACCAGATGGGCTATAGCACTGCAATCCTTCGATTTCACGGTCACAAGTAAACCGGGAGAGTTGCATGTAGTGCCAGATACGTTATCGCGACTTTTCGTGGTCGATAATGAACAAGAACGAACGCCGAACCTTGCACCAATTTGCCGAAATATACCGGACGATCCAAAGCTGCAACAACACATGCTTAACAGACCATACCAAGTTTTGACTGACAAATTGGACGACGCGCAACCAGTCCTTAGTGATAAGGAAATTGTTCACAGTCAATTCAAATTAGCAAGGTCCTCACTCTTGCAATCAGCGCGGTCGTGCGTGAAACGCACATTGCTATATCGACAACCAATGAAATCACGTTCTTTCTTCGGCTTGGCAGTGTCTGACTTTGAGTTGGCGTTGCCAGCGAACAAGACTTCTGGCTTTGTCCGCGCGGTCGGGCCACGGGACTTGGAATTGTCACGGTCGCGTTCATCGGTCGCCCGCTGGTTACGCCCACCACGTTGTCCAATGTATGCGCCACCGCTGGAGAAGAAACCATCCTGCCCCGAAATGTAGTTTTCGAGCGCGGCGATTCTGCCCTGGTGGTCGTCCCGGGCAGTGTGCACCCCTGCCTGGGACGACCACCGGGATAAAATCGCCGCCCTCACACCCTTTCCCGGGACGACCACCAGGGCAGAATCGCCGCGCTCGAAAACTACATTTCGGGGCAGGATGGTTTCTTCTCCAGCGGTGGCGCATACATTGGACAACGTGGTGGGCGTAACCAGCGGGCGACCGATGAACGCGACCGTGACAATTCCAAGTCCCGTGGCCCGACCGCGCGGACAAAGCCAGAAGTCTTGTTCGCTGGCAACGCCAACTCAAAGTCAGACACTGCCAAGCCGAAGAAAGAACGTGATTTCATTGGTTGTCGATATAGCAATGTGCGTTTCACGCACGACCGCGCTGATTGCAAGAATGAAGAACTTGCTATGCAAGAGGGGTAGAACGTAACGAACCGATTTCCGTAGACATGATTGGTTGAAATAAATTCAGGGTATTCCTCGGGAACGGTTTTTTAGGCGGGAACAGTTTTGGCGGTACCGCAAGATGGCGGGAACTTTTAGGCGGGACAGCGGTACCTATTGCTTCGGCGGTACCGCCTTCGGCGGTTGGCGGTACCGCCAATATTGGCGGTACTTTTGTCGGCGGTTCGCAACATGGCGGTACCGCCTTCGGCGGTTGCCGGTATCGCCAATACTGGCGGTACTTTTGTCGGCGGTTCGCAACATGGCGGTACCGCCTTCGGCGGTTGCCGGTAGTACCAAATATGTCGGTGGACCGCTGGCGGGAAACAAGTCGGCGGTATGATTCAGTGTTCTTTGTTTTCCGTTTCCGGCAGTATCGTAAGCCCAGAAACATTCCTATCTGTGGCGTCCGAACAAACGCCAAACCTCTTTCCTCACCAAAGAAATGCGAAGCACTTCATGTAGAATATGATTGTACATATGCTGCACTTGAACAGCCTCACACGAAAGACAACGAAGCACAATTTGCTGAGACGCCAATTCACCAGAAGTTTTAAACCAACAAACAAGAACATGAAACCGTAGAGACTTTGATGATGAACGGCCAACAAACCACACCACCCAGTAGGGATGCCTTTCACCGACTAGGTCCACCTCTCCTCCTGCGCAGCCGCGGACTACTCTGCACTCTCGGCCACCCTAGTCTACAAGGTAAGGTCGATCTCCTTGTTCGACCTGTCCGCCTGTGCAATCCCGGATTCCCTTGCACTCTTGGCGGCCATAGCACGTGCCTGCGCGACAGCAGCGTCGAGCGCGCGGACCTCGGCAAGCAAGTGCCTGTTAAGCCGAATCAACATCATGCGCTCCACCTTCCGTGCAAGCATGTTGCAGCGAAGGGTGCCGATGAGGTGGGCAAGCGCTGAAAAATTGCGCTCGGCCTGACAGCTGGTGGCCTCGATTCCAAGATGCAACCGAGCGATGAACGCCAGATATGGCATTTCCGCCGGAGCTGTGACCTTTCCAGTCGTCGGGCATACGCTGTTAGTGCCTCGCCGATTCCAGAACCCCACCAGGTTGAAGCCGTCGACGTCGACCTGCGGCTGCTCCGCCAAGTACACTAACACCTCTCGCTCGATCAGCACGTGCCGGCCCGTGACGGGAGTCTGTGGCGCGACCGTACCGCCGCCACCCCCACCGGCTGCCGCCGCCACGCGTGCAGCGCGCCGTTCCTCGATTCTCGAAAACTTCTTCTTCTTGAGAGCAGGTTCCGCGGGCTGTACGTCGACCACTGGAGCCGGCGCAGGCGTGGGCGGCACCGATTCTGCCGTGAACGTGGCGATGAACTTCTTCAAGTCCGCTTCGGCAGCGATCCTGAGGTCCTCATCGCCGTTTCCGACTTGTGTGGCGTCAAGATCTTTGCGCCTCGGATCCAACAGCGCGGACAGGCGCTCCACCCTCTGCAATGCCTTCCCCACCCCCTTCTCTTCCATCACCTCCAGCAGCACCTTTCGTACCCCCTGCGCCTCCGTGGTCAGGTCTTCCACGTGGATGTCCTCCGTGGAGACGCCGCCCTTTTGGGGCTGGTTCTCCTCCTCCTCCGTGGGAATGACGTCCAGTGCAGGTGGGGGCGGCGTGACGATGGCGTTCGCCGTCCGGATTGGGTGGGTCTCGTCCTTCAGCATCTCCATCACCTCGTGAATGAGGAACATCGCCTGGCTGATGTGGGTGTCCTGGGCGCCTTGAATACGAATCGTGATCTCGGAGACGTCCCCCAGGAGGCTGCACACCTCGTTGGTGACGATCCACTCGTGTGACGAGAGCTTGCGCTTGAGCTGCTTGTTCGAGGGGATCTGGGGTAGTCGCCGGAAGTACTCGCTGATGGGCTTCTTCAAGGTCAGAAGGCGACCCATCATCTTGAACTGGCTGATCCATCTTGTGGAAGAGACACGTTCCGCAAGGGGGGAACAAAGAAACACACAACATTGCTAGATCAGCGTTGAATACAAGAAACACAAAACCAGAAACAACACCACAAAACACGAAACCAGTTAAGACAAAAAGCCACAAGACACACCTCGTGTCGTTTCGCCTCATGAGCTCGTAGATGCGGTGAAGGTCTGTCTCTAGCCGCTGGAGTTCCTTCAGCATGTTGTTGACGGCGGAGGGGCTGAAGACGCCGACCAACGCTGCCAGCTTCTTCATCAGCCCTCCCATCTTGGTGTTCCTGCACGTCGTCGCCGAACCCGCAATGCCCAGAGCCCACACGACCGCGGAGTTGATGCGGTGGCAGTTGCACTTGACGACCTGGACGCCCAACGCCGTGCACGCGTTCACAACGTTTCCTCCTTGGTCCACCGTAAACGCGAGGAAGACATCGCTTGGCTCCACGGACTCTCCCATGAACCCCCCGAAGTACTCCTTGGTGAGCTGCGAATTGCGAGACATGAGAGAACCGTTGGGACGTGATAAAGACATGGATAAAAATCGAGAAAAACGGCGAAGTAGACAAACAAACCAAAAAACATATCAACATACCAAGTACAAGGCGCTATTTTAAGAGTTGTTCGAAGCTGCACAACAAACAAAACAACACAACAACGACCAAAACTTGTACGGTACAAAGAAAACCAATTCAGTATCCATATCCATCTGAATACCACAACACACAACGAATGCAACTACATTCACTATATTGTAACAGTCGAGTGGGTACANAGCTGCGAATTGCGAGACATGAGAGAACCGTTGGGACGTGATAAAGACATGGATAAAAATCGAGAAAAACGGCGAAGTAGACAAACAAACCAAAAAACATATCAACATACCAAGTACAAGGCGCTATTTTAAGAGTTGTTCGAAGCTGCACAACAAACAAAACAACACAACAACGACCAAAACTTGTACGGTACAAAGAAAACCAATTCAGTATCCATATCCATCTGAATACCACAACACACAAACAACGAATGCAACTACATTCACTATATTGTATTATATAATAATATCAGTCGAGTGGGTACATAATTACATAATAGCTTACATAATTACATAATAGCTAGTGACTAACGACAGCCGCAACAGCTAAATAAAAAAAAATGTAGCCTCACCGCTTCGATCCAGGGTTTGATGTCG
>CACKRE030002815.1:0-15877 GCA_902602495.3 Ectocarpus sp. CCAP 1310/34 | reverse complement strand
TCGGTAAGGTATTGAAGTCCGTACCGAACGTACCGGTATTTTCGGCAAAGTATTCAACAAGTCCATACCGAACGTACCGAGCATCCCCGGTATGGTACGGCAGTCTATACCGGCACCGTACCGAACATCTCAGTATTTGTAACGAACGTACCGAAAACATCGGTAAGGTATTCAAGTCCATACTGAACGTTCCGGTATTTTCGGTAGGGTATTCAAGTCCGATTCGAACGTACCGAATATCTCGGTACGGGTATACCGGAGGTATTATACCGCTGGTACGCCTCAGTATCTACCTTACCAAACACACCCTTGCTTGGTAGATTGAATGAGGGCTCAGTTTGATGGCGGGTAGGCAAAGTTTAGGCACAAATTCGTCGAGATCGGAGCAATTTGGTGCTGGAAGCACCTGCCGCATGCTCGTGTTTCGTGCTTGAGAAGGTCGATCACCGACACAGCCAAACATTAACGCAGGAGGCGCCAATCAAGCTGAAACTAGCTGAGGACATCCAACGTAGCGCAGGACGGCCGATGGTTTGATTCCTCGCGCCTCGGGCGTTCAGGTCAGAAAAGTGCGTGGTTCGGAGCTTCGGAGTGAACGTGACCATTCATTCATTCAATCATTCATTCACATTTTCTTGTACCGTTCTGTGACACCTAGAGACCGAAAAGGTCTCCTAGAGGAAAAATGGAAAAAATCTTGCATGAAAAGAGATGTCTTCCCTCGAAATATCGATACACCACGATGGTGTGGACCACCACCTACGGTACCCCAGGTTCTATCTTCCTCTCTTCGACATTCACGTTGCAACCAAGGCTCCTCTTCGCACCCCTCGTCCTCGACTTCTCACTGCTTTGCTCCTCATTTGATATTACTTCCCCACTCCCATGTAGTACTGTTCCATGTATTTCTGAGCCGTTCATTTCTCTCGTTGCTTTCCCCTCTCTATATCAATGTTCCTTTATCGAGGCATGTACTCGAACTGACCGTGTCACCCCTCGTCTGTTGCTGCTCACTCCTCACAATTCGAAATGAGTCCATCCTCTTAGCTCCGCCCCTATCGAGACCTTCTATCGGAGGTATGTATTCGCATTCAATCTGCATATTGATGCTTTCACACCCTCCTCAAACCAGTCGCTCCTTCTCCGTTATCGACTCTTCTCGTTGATCCGAAACGCCTCCCGTCATCCGCTTCTCGCCAACCTACCAACCACACGTATATCGAACCCATGATCTCGGTCGAGTGAAGTCGATCGAGAAAACGTTTGCAATTTGGAGGCGTGAGCAACATGAGGGAGGCGCACGTTCGAGGTGACATCCTACTCTTAACGCAACTGTTCGTAGAAGAGGCGTGTCCAAGGTAACGCCGTGTCGATCAGGCACAGCTTCAAACCTGCCACATACATTCCCGGGTTCCGAGGATCATAAGACGTGTCTGGATACATTACTGTGTCGTTCAACAACCTGGGAGAAATATCGGCACATGCTGCTCCTGCGACAACTGGAGTCAGTCGAAGCGTTGGCCGCGTGCGAGGCTTTCTTGCCCGTCTACTGATTCGCGGTCGTAGTGGCAGCCGAGAGAGTCTTTGCAGGTTTCGCAGGTGCAGGAAAGATGTTGGATAAAGCATACGATAGGGGAAGTTGGGTTAGCGGTCCTGCTGATCCCAAAACACCTACCGAAGGAAGAGCGACAGAAAGTATCTCGAAATGGCGACGGGTCCGGGCGTCCACCGCAAGTCTGCACATCCCAAGATTATTGTGTAAGATTCGACCAGCCATCGACCGGAAAAAACCGCGGCCCATGCAAAGTCGAGGAACCTGTCACGCGATCGCAACCTTTGCTGGAACCCAAAAGTGCATGTGTTGCCGCGTATACACGTTGACCCCAACATTCACCTGCAGTGAGTGGATTGACGACAGTTACGAAGGCTAATCTCTCCACGAAGATTGATTTAAAATGCTGTTCGTTCGCATTCGGCAGGGCTACAAGAGAGAGCTCGGTATTTTTAGGAGTCTGTGTTGTAGCACCCTCGCACTCTTTACTGTAGTTCTTCCGCATGTCTACACATGTATAGACTATTCGGAACACGTTGATTCAGTATCGAACAAAACACGATTTGTTTGTCGAAAAATATATTAATCGCCGAAAGACGCGGTTGAAGGGGATCATTTTCTATGTTGACAGTCTTGTAGCAATGAGTGGGGGAGATAACCTGCTGGATTCCTGGTTTGTATGAGGTTGCGTACGGAGTTGTTCTGTACAGCTGCGTCGGATTCGGCCCCGACAGGAGGCACGTTCTTCTACATGCAAGGGTTCTTTGCAGTCGGACACATTAGATTTCTTTCTTTTTCACATTGCATGTTCGAAGAATCCTGCGCCGCGAGTGTCACCGTCCGTGTCGTCCTTGTTTGTCGGACCCGACACAATAGGCTCAGTCTCGGTCACTAGGCGGCCAATGGTATCTAAAACGCCTAGGGGTGCTCGTGCGTATGTTTTTTTCTCGGGGATAGTTGGTGCCTGCGTTCTAGAACGTGCGATAGGGCGCTACAAACGCAATCAATCTTCCACGCCACTGACAGTTGTGCTAAACCGTCCATGGGACACCCGTGGGTCACCCATGGGTGACCCATGGGCACTTCAAGGGCCGCCCGTGGGTCGCCCATGGGTGGCCCATGAAGTGCCCATGAAGTGCCCATGAAGTGCCCATGAATTGCCCACCGTGGGCACTTCAACCTACTAGAACTTCGCCACCAGCATATCAACCTAGAAACTTGGCCCCCGGCACATCAAGCTATTTAGAGCGTAGCCTCCAGCGTCAACCTAGCACGAATCTTGTGGGGTTGGGGTTGGCGATGGGGTTGGCGTTAGGGTTTTATTAGGTGCTATTGTGCCCGTTCCACAGCAGATAATCCATTGTTTAGGAGTACACTGGTGCCGGTTGGGCTGATGGTTAGAAGAACTGTAGAAAGTGTGGGAGACCCTACAATCGCACCGTCAATTTCCCAGAGGGCAATACGCCACGAAGTGTATTTTGAAGAGCGACAAAGACAGGAACAAACAGCCGTCGGCAGCCCCGCTGGCCGCACGGACGAATCCTCATGGGTCGACCTGAGTTTGCCCTGCAGATATATCAAGGCAACGGTACTCGAAGCATTCGAAAATCCAAGCGCACAGCAGCATCCAGGAATCAATGCTGCTTCAAGCTCACCTATCTCGACGACCACGATCTCGGCCGCTAGTTGGCGACAGGGGAAGGTTGGACACCGATTACATGCTGTGAAGGTACGTCCTGTGAGGGTTGGGGTGAGGAAGCTGGCAGGAGGGGATCGAACGTTTAACATATGGATTGTCTATGAGGCCAACCCGAGGATTAAAGCCGATTTCAATCGGCGCCCAACCTGGTCTCTGATCACCCTGTCGTATAAATGATCGCTAAAATTGAAGGTTATCAAAGGACCAACAAATTGTGGTGTATCACATCACAAGAGCATTGTACTCTCCCTACCCGTGCGGACATTACTGTCCTGATGGTATGCCAATACCGAAGTGATATTTGAATTTCGAAAACCAAATGAGGCAGGCTTTCGCTGCCGTTAGCCAAAGAGAGAGGTCTGGACAACAACTTCACCGCTCGCACTGCAATCTTGGCCCCAGCAACAGGATACCTCCAACCAATAAGCAAACAACCTAACCACATATCATTTCCACCTCCATATCTCGCCTGCCGCCCCTTCCGTACCTCCTCGCCCGCTCGAACCCCCCCTGTTGTTGCAGCAGGCAGTCGTGAAGGTCGTGAGCTGCCTCGACAAGTGTTGGGTGGAGGGGACCCACGTCGTTGATGTAGTGCAGGAGGACCTGCATAAATTCGGTCCGAGCAAAGGTATTGTGTGGAGGGGCAAGGCTGATCACTGCAATTCCCCACGACGGGGAAATATCGTGAGAGTGTACCTATGGCTCGCACATCCACCTTCTGGGCGTTTCCGTGAGGACATTATTCAAGGAGACCACAATTCACCATTCACCTGAAGGAGGTGCGACTTTGATAGTATGTCGGAAAGCGGAACAATTTGAAGATCGACAACCTGCACCATGAGCGATCGAGAGCGCCCTAGCAACCTCTTGCACGTGTGTACGCACCTGAATCGCGTACTCCCACCGCCGCAAACCCTTGTAGTCCCGGGCCCTTTGGAGCAACGCCTGGAGCGCGATACATCGGTGGTCGACGGCAAAAACAAATCTATATCCAGGCAGTACGTCAACACTCAAATATCCGAAACAAGCAAATAGATGTACCCCGAAATGCCGTGTCCCTTCGAGGTCAACTATCTTCCTCCTCCCTATGCTTCTGTCCTCCCTATATTTTTTCCTCCTAGCGTCTCAACCCGGCCCTGGCGTACGGCCTGCGCTCTCTCCAATTTCCTAGGAAGTACATCGAAGGCTTGTTGACAGCTCCAAGAAAACATCGCCCCGCTGACATACCCCTCAGCCAGGTACCTGCCGCCCCAACTCCCGTAGAAAAAGGTAGTCGAGAACGGGTGCCGGCGGGGGGGCCTGGAGAGAGGGGAGGGGGAGGGAGAATTCGGCAACTGCATTTGGCGGGACATTTTACTTCGTTGGATCCTGTGAGTGATATGTGAAATACTGCTTACAGGTATTTATTTCTGTTATCGGAGGCATTAACACAATCGACTCTTCTTGTTGGCTACTCAATAGCGACACATTCTCTCCACAATAGTTGCAGTATTCCTCTTCCATATGTTTCTGCCTCCCTGCGTCTCTACCCGGCCCTGATATACACCCTGCACACGACACACTCCCCGGGTCTCCCACGCTTTCTACAGTTTTCCAAAATATCTCATGGGACACCCATGGGCATGGGCATGCCCATGGATATCTCGTGCACAGCACATGGGCGACCCATGGGCAACCCATGTGAAGCTCAAGGGCGGCCAAATAGAGCCCTTCAACCGAACCAGGGTACTCCTAGACAATTGAGTATCTGCTTTGGAACGGGCACTACAGCGACTATAACCCTAACGCTAACCGTAACCCTAGCCCCAAGCCCACACGATACGTGCTAGGTTCGCGCTGGTGGCTAAGTTCTAGGTTGATGTGAAGGTGGCTAAGTTCTGCCTAGGTTGATACGCGGGTGGCGAAGTCGTAGGTTGAAGTGCCTATGGGCTGCCCATGGGTGACCCATGGGTGTCCCATGGGCGGTTTAGGAACAGTGTCAGTAGTGTGGGAGATTGCACACCCCTAGGAAAATACAACAAGATTTGTTGACTTGAGAGAGAGAAAGGGGAGGAGGGGAAGAGAGAGAAAGGGGGAGACGGGCATTTCGCGCAACATTTTCTTCGTTCCATCCTATGAGTGTTGAAAATACTCCCTACTGTAGCGTGCTTCTCACTAGAAAACAACGGTACTTGTTCGCTGTTCAATATAGGTACCAGTCTCTCCCCAATACGTCTCCATGTATCTAGGTAGTTTCTCCACGAAACACACATGTTTCTCATACCAAGCAAACAGAGCGTGCGTCTCTCTCTATACTCTAACCCAGCCCTTCTTCTTAGGGATTTGATGCGACCCAAGAAGCTCGTTGTCATCCCAACAATATTGCTTGATATTGTCAGAGAGAAAGGGAACGAACAACACAAGCAGAAAAACACTCTTTGCCCCAGGAGGAAGTTGGTTTACGGAGTACCGTAAAAGAGGTAAACGTTAGTGGGGAATTTACAATATTCGAAGTACAGAAGTATCAGCCTTCAGGGATCTCCTGTGTGACCGTTCTCTTCTTCGACCCTGGAAAAATACTCAAGCCAGACATACAATACACCAAAATGTGGGTAACCGGGTCACAGAGTAGATGAAACCAACACAATTGGCAAGACGATGGAGGAAGAAGAAGGTGTGACATGGAAGACAACAAGAGTTTTCAGCGACCTGACCTTCCGCGCACCGAATGCAGGAGGTATAGACTTCACAACAAATAACATATCAATATGCAAAGTGGGCCGTAACGAACATGAGTACGAAGTAGAAACTTTTGTAGATTCGTCTGCAACCGTTCCTTTCCTTAATCCAGCGAGCCCTGAGTCTTCTCCATAAGGTACCCTCATGGGGTCCCTGCGAATAATGGCGTTCATTTTTCGTTTTCAGTGGCATTGGAGATGGACTGACCTTTCTTCATGGGCCATCCGGTGAAAGCGGTCGATTCGAACGACAAGGGGCACATGTACAAACAAACATGGCTTGTTTTGCCGATAGTCTGTCCGGATTTTGAAACAATCGCCTGAATGCATTACCCCGAAAAAAGTGCACCTACAGTACCTTTTGGTGCTGGGGATATCTCTTGTAGCATGAAACATTCATTGGCAAATTCACATATATAGACTATATTTCTGGGTTTCCCCGCTGACTCAAAAAAGATCAGTTCAGCGATTTTCACCAGTCCGGCCCAAAAACACACCAGTTCGGCTATTGCGCCGCTCTGAACAGGTGAAAATGAGCTGGTGTTTTTTTTTTTCAGAGCTGGTAAAAAAGCCCATCTGTATTTCACCTGTTTAGTTTTTCCGTGTTCGGAGGCGAAGCGGTACATAGCGAGATCGAGTCGTTCCTACAGCAGTTGCGCGCAACACCCAGTGGCGAGGCAGCTGGGAGTCTTGTGCATCAGTGGGTGTGGACGTGTCATTCGGTGGGTTCCGGTAGGAGAGTGATTTCTTCTGGAGAAGTGGTGTTTTTTGCACCTGGAAGTCGTCACGTCCTCTTGATTGAACCGAGATCAAAGCGCGTATCACAAGGAGTGCTTTGGTTGTGAGTACAGAGTACTCGTGCTCGCGGCGGCGCAGGAACCCTGCGCCGCGCCGCGTACGCGTCTAGAGCGAGGCGGGCGCTGTGTTTTGCTGATTCAGCTTTCGCGGGCACGCCAAGTGTGGCGGTCACGGAGTTCTTTCTGGTTGCATGGGCGACAACAGCGACGGCGTGTTAGACTTGACTCACCTGAGCACGGATAACAACTCGACTCTCTTGTACGAGACGGACTCGAACCCGGACATGCTCAGTGTCCACACCACCCCGGGGAAGCCGAGGGTGCGTCAGCCGCAGCGTTCGTCGCCTCGAATCCGCGACCGCCGGGGTACGAAAGTAGATGTTGCGAGCTTATCGCCTACCTCGTCACCTGCGAGTGGTCTCAACTCCCCGCAGACCGGGGGTGTCGCGTCATCAGCTAGCCGCAGGACGCTACCGCGCACCCCGAAGCTAACGAGTGCACCCGAGGACGAGGGGTACGAGACGAAGTACGTTAAGCCTGTTCCCCAGCGTTTCAGCCGTGCTGCCGGCGGCAAGGACGGCGGCGGCGGCGGCGGCGGTTCTTTTGGGTCACCGCTTCTCGTCAGCTCAAGCCAAGGCAGCGGCGACAGTGATGAGGCGGAGGGAGAGTCCTCGCCGGGCACCGGGGGTAGTAGTGAGGGCGGAGGCGGCAAGGGGAAGGAGCCGGAGAGGAGAAATGCTGGGCCTGAGGTTAAAAAATCTAGCAAAGGTGTGTGCTCGAAGGATGCAGTCGTGACTATGATTGTGCGCCCTTCTGAGTGGAATTGTGAGAGGACTGAAAATGTGTTCACACGTATTTCTGTTTTCATGCGCCCTCTGTGAAAAAGGGTGTAAGTTTTGGATCCTGTACGTCATTAGGCACCTGCACATCGTGATGTTCCCTCAACCATGTACACTTGTGGCATACGTCGTGTCCGTTTCCCAATAAGTTTGTAGTACGTGTGCTTGACTGACTGTGTTTTCTTCGCGGCGGCAATGGTTGAGATATGCATGCAGCATGCCGCAGAAAAAAAATGCAGAAAACAGCCTGAAAACTTCAATTAATTGTTTGCAAACGTTAGCTTCGAATCGAATGCAGGATGTGGGATCCGCAATGCCATCTTCTGTACAAGACAAATTACAGAGCAGTGCTGTACTTCGGTGGGGCGCCTCCCGTGAAGTGAGTGGCGACCCAACCCCTTCAAGTCGTGGCTAATGTACGACGTCCATCACCCTAACTCTTGTACCCCAACTCTCGTTTGCCTTGCATTCCTGATCAGAGACAGGCCCGCGGTGGTGGACTCAGCAGGGAGAGAGGGAGCTTCTGTGGCGGCTCATACCGAAACACTTAGCGTCCAAGCACTCGGCCAAGAAGGCTAAGGATGAGGAGTGGTGGAAATGCGCACAGGCCCTCTCCAAGAAGGTCGAGAGGACAAATACGGGTCAAGGAAGTGCAAAAGGACGGCAACCTGGAACTCGTCACGAAGAAGGTCACAGTCGACATGGGAAGGAAGATGGGGGTGGGTAGACGCTGCGGGTATTATTCTTGTATTTCGGATTGCGGTTCGATCTTCATCAAGCTTAACTCGCCCAACTTAGGACTTGCTTAGGATCACGTATGCGGCGAGTAGGATAATTCTTTAGCATCCGAGACAATGACAAGTTTTACCCTTTTTTTGTTGACGGTACCTATGAAGCCAAATAAAGCGTTGTGGGGGGCGGGGGCGGTGGCAGAAGGTATGTATTGAAGAGGGTGGGCTGTAAAGAAGAAGGCCTCCGTGCCAGGAACGAATGCAGAATTTATGAAAACGGTTGCGAAACAACCCATCACCTAACAAATTTGAAATGTAGCTGTGTGTGAACCCGTTGTCGTCTAGTCGCACAAACGGCGCCCATTTCACAATGCCGCCTAACGACACTACTTACTGTTGTTCCTACATATCGCCGAAGTATTTGCACGAAAACGCTGGGTTATGAGAGATAAGAGCTCCCCCACCCCGTGTACCTCAGACAGTGTTCGGTTAGCCGTGGCGGACATGATATAGTAACGATAGCATTGTCGTTCGAGAGACTCGCCCCCCTTGATTTTTCCCGTTCGCACCGATGTCACAGGGACTGTCGCGGGAGGTCATCGTGGAAAAGCTGCGTAGCATCTTCAGCGCTCACCGAACGGCATGGAACAAGAGGCAGGAGAAGAAGAAGAGTCTCACCGGCGAGGGTGACGATGGCGATGACGAGGGAACGGAGGTGAGGTTGCAATGTACGACAGGAGACACCCATGGTTAGTTTTGCGGTGGAGGTTCCATGTCCGACACGTGCGTGCTTCCTCCAGTGAGATCCGAATCTCCATCCCCTCCGTCCCGGGGAACCTCAGGCTGTCACATTATTGTTCGCCTTTGAATATGGTCATTGAGTTTGCCTTCCAAGGAGACTCCAGGAACCGTCCAGTATTTGACTACCACGACCAAATCAGGCCCCCGCCTTTTCGAAAAGGGTTAGTGCGCATTCATCCCCGCCCCTCATAAAAAAAAAGAGAGAAATAAAGAAAAAAAAGAAGGAAAATTCGAATCAGGAGCATCTGTTGAACTTCTGTCCCTGTCGGTCTCGATGTTGTGCATGGGTCCATGCGTCTCTCATGGGGTTATGCATCTTGACGCACACCTCCAGCTCTTTGCATTTCTTTGTGGTTTCAGGTGCAGAGCGTTCTCTATTTTTTGGGGGGCGGGGGGTGTATTTGATGTATAGCCTACGTGTGTACGGTTCGTCAGGCCAGTACATGTTGCCCGGTGTTCGACGTCCATTGGTAGTCGTATCTCGTCGCGCTCTTCGTTGTCGTTTCGTCTTTGCTAACTGCCATCAAGTTTCCTTCGGCGTTGACATTTGTTCGTCTCTTTCATGAAACCAGGCCGAAGCGCTGGAGCAGGCGAGCATAGCCTGGGAGGCTGGACTGGTGGAGAAGGCCTCCAAGGACAAGACGAAGAAGGAGCATACGGCGGCGGCTAATCGTGCTCGCGACAAGGCCAAGGAACACATCCCTCTCCAGCGGGATGGGCGGAGACCCCGTGTTGAACCAGATCATGGACTTGCTGCACTCGAAGGCAAGGGCCGGATCGGGGGGGCACGGCGAGGGACCTCCTCCAATGACGGAGGGCAGGGTCTGCGCCATCGTGGATGAACGGGTCGCAGCGGCAGTCGCAGCAGGTATGAGGCAATACGAGGCAGAGAGGCAGCAGCAGCACCAACAGCAATGGCAGCAGCGCCAGCCGCAGCCGCAGCCGAGCCCGTTCTACGCCCCGACCGGCGCTTTCCCACCCGCCCATTGGGCTGCGTCAGGCGTTGCTCCTGCCGGCATGCCAGGGCCCTCCGTCGGCGTTCACAGCACGATGTGGCCAGGTACGGCAGGGGGCGGGGGCGCGGCGGTGGGTATGGCGCAGGGTGGGGTTGGGATGAGCGCAGCTGGAGGGGCCTCGCACGGACATAGCTTCGCGGCGCCAAGGGAGGGAAAGACAGGGATCTCAGAGGCGCAAGAGGTCCGCGGGGGTGCGAGCAGCTCTCTCCCGGGTGTCAGCGGGGCGGATCCCCCACCATCGGCGCCGTCGACCAGGCCACCTAACTGTCAATGCGGTCAAGCGGCTCGACGAGTAGGACCCGTCACAGCGGTAAGTAGATGTTTGTTTTTCAAACGTACCCGGCTTGTAAGGTTGTCTCCTTTCGTTGATCCTAGCCTTGAGTTCGCTGACAGCGTTTGATCTTGGTGCGATTTTGCTTGACACCTTCGCACATGCCAATCATAACCCACACATGCCCATCTATACCACCTGCCCCGGATCGCGCGACACAGGACGGTGCCGCGAACGGGACCATATCCTGGATGTGTGCCAAGGCGGACAGGAACCAACAGTGCAACTTCTTCGAGCTCATCAGCCGACCGGGAGGGGGAACCACTTCCACCGGCCGCAACAACAGCGGCATGGGGGGCGGCGGCACACTTTCACGGGGAGGCACAGACGGGAGGTCGGTGGGTGGGTATGCCGCTCCCACTCAGTCATCCCGCCACCGCGCGGCCGACGTGTTTCAGGTTCGGCCTGGGCGCTCAAGGGGGAATAGTGAGAGGTAATGTAAACCCCGGGCCGTACCAATTTCAAAGATGTCGACCTTCCACTCTCTTTGGTAATACCGGGCGGTGATGCGGGACGACAACCACCGGGCGGTGATTTGGTTGCTTTTGGTTCGCCTCGTTCACTTTTTTTTCTGTTCATTGGAGGTTCGTGCGTGTGACCTCTCTCCATGTCGGCGTGTGGGTGTTGATGGCGTCGACTGGTTGAAGATATGGGTTCCGACACGTTTGGCCGGTGGCGTTCAACGAATGGAGAGTCCAAGAAGGTAGCCGCGTGTCTTGGGTTCTCATACCATCTTAACGAGTTGTGTTCGTGCTGTTTGCTGTTCACGTACTTGGTGAACCGTTGTCCACCTGTCCCGGGGGCGGCTTGCATATTTCTAGCGAACCCATCGCAGCGGTTGCACTGTGTATGGGTTTGCTGCCTTTTCTTTTTTCTGTGTGTGTGTGTTTTTTTGGGGGTGGGGGGAGCGAACTCATCCTTGGGGTGGCGTTGTGTGTGGGTCTGCTACCTTTTTTTTTGTCTCTGATGTTTTCTTTTCTTTTGGCGGGGGGGGGTTCCTCATGTTTCCGTGGGCGGCTTGCATGTTTCGAGCGAACCCGTCGGAGGGGGGGCGTTGTCTGCGGGTTTGCTGCCTTTTTCTTGTCTTACATGTTTTCTTGTTTTGTTTTGTTTTTTTCGTGTGTGTGTGTGTTTTTTTTGTGGGGGTTGGGGGAATAGTTCATATTTCCATGGGGGGCTTGCATGTTCGGAGCGAAATCATCGGCATGGGTGGCGATGTGTGTGGGTCTGCTGCCTTTTTTTTGTCTCTAGTGTTTTCTTTTGGGGGGGGGGGGGATTCATCATATTTCCGTGTGCGGCTTGCATGCTTCGAGCGAACCCGTCGGAGGGGGTGGCGTTGTATGTGGGTTTGCTGCCTTTTTTCTTGTCTTACATGTTTTTTTTGTATTTTTTCGTGTTTGTGTGTTTTTTTTGTGGGGGTGGGGAGAATAGTTCATATTTCCATGGGGGGCTTGCATGTTTGGAGCGAACTCATCGTCATGGGTGGCGTTGTGTGTGGGTCTGCTGCCATTTTTCTTGTCTTGAAAGCGTGTGGGGATGTTTGTGGCGGCGGGGAGTTATTGATATTTCCACGGCCAAAGTCTTGGCCGACTTCGGCGGTGGCCACGCACAGAATGAACGGGCGTAGCGGCTTGCTATACCCTCTTTATGTGTTGGGTTGTTCTTGTTCACGCCTTCTCCACATAGTACTTTGTGACTGTCCAACCGTTTTGATGTGTGGTGGGTGAAGGGGGGCAGGTATACGACGTGCGTGAAGCAGTGGGTAGTGAACCTCTTCCGCTCCGCTTGATTTGACTTTCTCCTGTGCTGTTTTTGGGATATTTTGCATAACTCTTCGTACCTGGTCCAAGCATGTCGTGTGGGTGCGCAGCCTGGGCTGCTATCGCGGGAATCGTACGTACGAGGTGTCGTCTGATTGGTGTAACCCCACCCCATTGCGAGTCCTTTGGTGGTTAGATGTACTTTACACTTTGGTGGCTTCAGTTCCACGTTTGCTGCCCCTTTGTCGATTCAAAGCGGTTCCAACCGTGACCTCTAACCACGAAAGTATAACGTATTCCTCGTGACCAAAGCGATGAGGTTTACCTACCTCTCAAGCACAGCCAAGAAATATAGTGCGATGTAGAGGAAATCGGCCGTTTAATTAGGGGAAACTATCGAAAGCAGACTGAAATAATTTCAAAAAAAAAGGGAAGAAAAAATCATCAGTACATTCGTGTCATACAGTTAGTGATACGAGGGCGGCACGTCGTGCCTCCCATGAACCCCTCATTATGTGCGAGGGCTGAAGCAGACCTAGCACGCACGAAGTTCGTAGTCATATGCAACGACGGCCGAAGAGTAAGCACGCGACGATACATAAAAAAGATTTATGTACGAAGCATGCTGCCTCTTTTCATGCCGCACACCCGACCCATCTCCCTCCCTTGCGTTGATCTCCTGCTCCTGGCGCCGACAGTTCCTCGGAGCACCTCATATGCGTCGTTATCTAACCTCAACACGGCACCCCTACTTCATACCAAATAGCGCGAGCGTGTGACTACCCCGTCCCAACGTCGATTCCTATTTCGAGTACGTCCGACTTAGCCCTCTCCCTGTAGGTATTCCTCGAGGGACGGGGGTTGGAGGTCAAAGTACTGTGCCGTCGAATTTGGGTAGAAGCAGCAATGGCAATTGGTGAGAATGCCGGCGACAGAATACTGCTTGCCGAGGCCACACGCGCTTAGACCGACCTGCTGCTTCTTGTGGTAGTCTACGTAGGGCCACTGGGCGACGACTCGACCGAACCCCCATTCCACCGTAACCCTAACACTGCTCATGGCGGAATTGAAGCCAGCTTCCTCAGGGGTCAACAAACCCCGATATGGCGACATCAACCACGGCGAGTTCTGGTACGCCGGATCACCGTACAGGTAGTACGGCTCTCCCTGCGCATCATTGAACGATTGCATCAACACAGTAAGCAGGAGGTCGCTCTCCCCTAGTAGCGCTACATCGTGGCGGCGACCGAGGGCAGGACCCCAAAGCTGGCGAATGATACCGTCCGGAGAATCTACTGCCTGATACTTGAGGGCATGGGGACGTTTCCATCCATTATAGTACATACGTTGCCAACGACCAGGACGGCAGATTTTTCGAATTGTGCCATCGAGGAAGCCCCAACAGCGTGGAAGGGGCGAGCCGTGGCTAGATATTGCTTCACAGAAGTCGCCTATCATAGGAAGAATAGCATCGACCTGCAAATCCCGCACAAGGTGTCCCCATCGATCGTATATTGCCTCAATGGTGACATTGAACACCTCGCATACGAGTGTCTCCCCCATGCCCCAGAACAGGCGATCGCGTAGCAACGTCGTCGGCGCAGAAAATCTCCACAGAGTGACTGCCAAACACAGACGTGCCGGAATTCTTAGCACTCCTCTCCCCCCCTTGCCCAGCCACAAATACGAGGCCAGATCATAAACACAACACGGGAACAGGGAGTCGGGGTTGTGGAGAGGTTGGGGGACACCTCGGCGGAGAGAAGCAACATAAGCAGGGTAACCCAACGGCGTTTCACAGGAACACTAAAGCACACAATGGCGTTTCNCGAGGCGAGATCATAAACACAACACGGGAACAGGGAGTTGGGGTTGTGGAGAGGTTGGGGGACACCTCGGCGGAGAGAAGCAACATAAGCAGGGTAACCCAACGGCGTTTCACAGCAACACTAAAGCACACAATGGCGTTTCAATGTTGTTTCCTCCAAGAGCGGGTCGTGGGACAGGCACAAGCGTGAGTCACCCCGGAGAATTATCGCTTTTACACCTCCTTCTCCTACCCCTAAACCTGAACCTCTTTTTGGTGGCCGCAACAGCTGTAGTAGTCGCCTAAACCGACAGAGAGAGGCGGACATCTTCAAATTGAAAAAAAATCCGGAGTGATGGGACTACATCCAGAAGAGAGTCGCTGCGAATCGACACCACACGCATTGCCCCAACCTTTAGCCTGCATATGCAACAACACGCCTTAGCAGCATTTACAAGCCTCAATATTCCCGAGGGATCCACTGCAGCACGGTCGTTCGCTTGTGTGCGGCACTAGACTAGTCTACTGCTGAACCAAGAGGACCAGAGGCATGAGATTTCATGCCGCAGCGTGCCATCTCACCTCGAAATCACGAACTTGGGTGGAAGCTCCAGCGCCGCCAAAAGCCGACGGAAGTGGGGCTTCTCGAACCTCAACAGTTCCTTGAAGTCGAACCCACCAAGCACCTCCATGAAGTCGTACCTCATGCCATCTAGCTGTGTCGGCGCGACGAGCTCTTGGAACGCGCGCCATTTCACCACCCAATATGCGCCCAAAACGAGTAATAATAGGTCCTCCTCACCTATGATAGTAAAGGATTACCCATTAGACTACTCAGTCAGCGCTGACTGAGTAGCCTTATGGGTAAGCCTTTATCTAACTAAAGATACACTCTCGGCTCGTAGAATCCCGGGCTGTGAGTAGAGATCTCCGGGGACGGACCCCTCGCCAGGCGCTGCCGAGAACAGAACTAACTATGGTGCTTTTCGTAAAGTGATCAGCCCGGGATTCGAACCTGTGCGTGTATAAAGGCTTATCGGGTAATAAGCCTTTATCTAAGTAGTCTAATGGGTAGGGCTCTATCTATCAAAGGTAGTAGTCTAATGTGTAAGCCTTAATCTGTCAAAGGATACACGCACAGGTTCGAATCCCGGGCTGATCACTTTACGAAAAGCACCATAGTTCTGTCCTCGGCAGCGCCTGGCGAGGGGTCCCCGGAGATCTCTACTCACAGCCCGGAATTCTACGAGCCGAGAGTGTATCTTTTGATAGATAAAGGCTTACCTGAGTCAGCGCTGACTGAGTACAGAACCGGCCCGCACTTAGGAATATGGACGTTAAGAATTCGAGCCTCAAAAAATCCAATTTTTAAGAATTTGCCCGTAAGAACACGTGCTCAGGTCGGACCTGCTGTCAAGAATAAGAACCTCCAGTGAGGTGTACGACTGGTGCTACAAATAAGAACATACTAATGACGCGGCGGTGGCGAGAGAAGAACATACACAGATGGAGGAGGGGGGGGGGGGGGGAGCGTTCCCAGGTTTGGTAGTTGGTACCTACCTAGACTATCCTTTTAAGTTTTTATTTTTAGGTGGGGGTCTGCTGTACATACATACACGTCGTGCCCCCAGCGAGTTTTTTTAATTTACCACGCAACGTGGTGCAGCGTACCACGAGTTGCTTGCCGTGCAGGGGGATCATGTCCCTGTCCAACCCCTTATCCCATGGGTTGTTGAAGGACCTTGGCAAACTCTCGGAGTTGAAACAACGAGGACTGATTCTTGACCGTCACTTCGAGACGATAAAGGCACATGTGAAGGCGGGCAA
>CACKRE030002812.1:0-17978 GCA_902602495.3 Ectocarpus sp. CCAP 1310/34 | reverse complement strand
GCTAGTTGCCGCAGTCGCACCTATGGTAAACTGTGCCTGACTACGTTGTAACAGTTTTCCTCGACACATTTCTGTATAGAGAGGAATGCCTCAAGTTCATATGCTAGAGACAAGAGTTCCGTAAGTGGGACACGGCGATTACGCCAAGCAGAAACTCGCGCGTCTATCACACCCACACGCTCACGTGACCCCCGGAGATCTCGAAGGTCCGTAGTGTGCCGAGTACACACGAACAGCCGGTGCGATGCACGATCTAGGAGGCCTTCCTTACCTATCGCCTGGTGAGACGGCAACAAGTCGAATCCCTAAAACCAAGAAATCATCCGTCGTTCAAATCTAAACATAATCAAAACAATTATCAACTCCTGCATCTGACGAATATTCACGTTTCAGACTTTCCTTCATTATTGCCCACCTTTGCACGTAGCTACAGTATCGTTATTTAACATTTAGCCCTCCCGAGGCCATATCGTCACAGCACAATTCTCGAGCAGTCAAAAACTAAACACAAAACAAAGATATTGCCTTGGAATCGTCTTCAGCAGAGATGGATCTTGAGTCACAGCAGTTCCGTCAGAACCGGGACGGATAATTCCGGCAAACCGTGTCACTTGATTCGCACAACAACCCCCCCCAAAAAAGCATGTTGCAACCCATCGGCCTAATATTCATTCGTTTTGGAAGCACTAGTCTGGGCCTCCACCATGCCATTTACCAAAATATGCCGAAACCTTCATTCAACACACTGCGTCAGACGCGTCAAAGCATGAAAAATACCAGGTGCTCCAAAACTCGAACCCCGCCGCGGACAAAACGTCACAGGAAACTTTCTCTGATAAATGCCGTTTATCGTTTTCTTTCGCATTGCCTTGACTAATATTCTCTGTGCCCTACAGAGGGAGACATGTAACGACGGAATGGATGAAGGAGGAGTTGATGCCAGCTGGTCATATGGAATGCAATGGAATTGATGGCTGGATGGGCGAAACACAACTGCGGGGTAACGACGGACTGGGTGATGGCGGCATGGATAAGAGCATCCAGCGGGATGAATGGAAACCGACGGAATGGATGGCTGGACGCATGAAATGAAAGTAAGTACTGAATGGATGATGGAGAGAGCAGTGGGCTGGAATAACGGCACGCGATGACGGGTGCTGGGTGAGTGGAAGGTAACGATGGAATGGATCGCAAGGAGGCTGGAGAGCGCAGTCAGCTACGTGGATGGGATACGATAGAATGGATGGCCGGATGGATGGAACTGTAGGACAGAATGAATGACGATGGCATGGATATGGCGGACATCTGGAGTGCGACGACAGAATGGATGACAATGGAATGAAAAATGCGATCAGCTACTACGTAGATGACTAGATTGCCAACACGGGAATGATGACGGAGGTACGGAAGGAGCGTTCAACTGGATTGCCAAATTAATCGGAAACGATGACTGGACGATTGGAATGCAACAATGGAATGGATAGCACGCAGGCCTCCAAGAGCGAACATTTCGAAGGATGGTTTCCGATAGAGAATTTAGTTACTCAGGGATGGCATGTCACGATGGAATGATTGGCACCGAGGCGTCCCCCTTTGCAGAAATGCATTATTCAAGCGCGGGGTTTAGGGCTCTTTGCACGTAATTTTCATCACTGGCATGCGACAATGGGGAGCGGTAGGTGGGAAGGAGCATACGTCGTGACCCAGTCCGATGCCATCATGCTTTTATTCGCGACGGTGGCACACAGAGAGTTTCTGTATGTAGCAGTGAGTTCTCGCACTCTTACATAGTTCCCACGTGCTTGCATCGGCACAACAGAATTATTTTTTGCTTTGCTGCTGGTCCGAGGATACCCTTAACACCCTTTGACACGACATGTGTATCCGTTGGTTGCAAAAACGGTAACCCCGAGCAGATGGTTGGCCGCTGACTGCTGCTGCTGTTGGTCTTGTTGCTGCGACTAGCCGGGGAGGCATCACCTTGGACGTGTTCCCCTGTCAGGCAAGGACCCGGGCAAGATCCAGGTTGGTGTGCTGAACACAACTACTACGCAATTCATGTGTCACAATCCAAAGTTGACAACGCAGCTTGCCTTGGGCAACCATGCTGGTCCTCTAAGAGATGCTCGGTATCTTTTTCATGGTGGCGTAATGTACAGATGAGATGAATATTCGCCCACAAAAAAACCCTGTGAGATTAGTTATGAATGACTCTTGTTGCATCCATACGGCGATCGATCTGTCAAGAAGGAAGCGGTACGGATACTACAGTAGACGGACGACGGCCAAAACTCAATTTGATGTAGAGGGTACGGGCGAGTTTGACATTCGCATAAGATCACAGTCTGTGCTGCGTGGGCGCACGAAATGCTTCGAAACCACATCCTTTGTGTTCGTACGGCTCTCAGCTGTCGCGCAAGCCCTCGATCATCCAATAGTGACCGGTGGTTGCCGAGGTATTGCTCAAAATGATGTCACGGCACCATCTCGGCGACGTCGTAAAACGCATGTGCGTACAGAATGCACTGTACAACACCGCAAATAACTTTCCAAAAACACCCCAACCACGTCCGAAGCAAACTGAGCTCTGCCCCCAGGCCACCCGGCTGTCGCACAAGCCGTCATTCGACCGAAACCAACATGTGGTCCCCGAGATTTGCCCAAGAATTTGGCCGCAGCACAACCTCGGCGGTGTCGTAAGCAACCCGTCGTAAGCCCTTATTAGCGACACCCCGCGGAACTTTCCAAAACCACCTCCAATAGAACATACCTGTTTCCACGGCCCCCAGCTGTAGTGCAAGTCGTCATTCGGCCGAAATCAACATGTGGTTGCCGAGATACGCCCAAGAATGCGGCCGCAGCACCACCTTGATGGTGTCGTAAGGCTTCGTTACGACACCGCGCAAACTCCCGAGGACACATCTAATGGGCACATAACCACTGTTGCTGTGTTCCCACGGCCACCGGCTGTCGCGCAAGTCGTCATTCGGCCGAAACCAACACGAGGTTGCCGCTAACATGTACCAGACCTACATGTTGCGTCCTGAGGACGGCCGAACGAGGGCGCAGGGCGGATCGGCTAGATAATCCACACAGAAGATTATCTCCAACGCTGCATACAAACGAATGGGAAACCTGGCCACATGGGCAAGAAGTTTCGTCAGCACTTTGGCCAGTGCACAGCACCCAGAGGTCCATAGGCGTCCGTTGTCGAAAGGTCCCGACTACCTAGCCGTAAACGTCAACCTCGGCGGCGGAAGGAGTGGGGAGAACAAGCGAGGGTACCCCCTGTTTCGTGCACCAACGTCAGCAAGGGCGTGCGGGTCGGAAAGGGCTTCGGACGGTGCATTGGATTCGGAGAAGAGCGATTGCGCGGAAGCTGAAGGTGGGTTTACAGGAGACTTTTTTTCACTTCCTGTCAGAGCCTGTTTTTGGAGGGTATTTCTCCGATATCGCCGAATCTGCTGCGAAATTTCATGGATGAAAAGAGTGAAACTGGCCAAACCCGTGTTCATGGAGTCCTAGCGTTTCACCGTCACGGACTAATGAAACGTTGATGTCCCCCCAGTATTTTACTTTGATGTTGCGGGCTCTAAGCCCTAATACACGCAAATAGCAAACAGTTTACTTCGAAGCAGATAATAGTTCTTTTTGGTTGCCCAGAGAGCGGGTACCTCATGATGATGTAAGGGATTCATTCTTCGCTTGTTTCTGCTCCGTCTCGTTGTGACTAGCATTGTAAGCATGTCGTGGCGGCTAGTTGTGTGCGTCGAGTTACCCCCAGGGAGAGGCTGGTCGGCGAGAATTGACTTGGAATATTCCAGAATATAGTTTGCGGGGTTGTCGATGTCAGGTTGTTTTCGAACGGAGCAATCATGTACCACATGCATCTTGATGAGCGCCCTCCACAATTTTTACCTCGGCGTGTAAGGAGTACAGGATAGTTGTTGATTGAACGTTAGAGTTCACCGAGAGAACACACCGTGGGTGTCCTCAAATCTTCACGGATGCAGCGCAACGTGGTAACCCTTCGTGGGTTCCGCCGGCAAGATCGTAAAAAATTCGAGACTGCTTCTGCTCTATGGTGTCTTTCGATGAAAAACAGATTGTTCTGGGACGCACGGCATGCGCCGCCCACAACCCCACGCGATATTGTCATCGCTGCAACCGTGATTTCACTGAGGCCTTGAGTTGGGAGCGTCACAAGGGCTTAGCCTTCAAGAATATTTTTCCCCTACGCGCGATGAGCCCTGGCAAAACACCGCTCGGCTTTCAGGGTTTCGTGGCTCAATACCTGAACACTTTCACGCTAATGTCTGACGACGCTCATCTTGCTTTCCATCCCTGGCTTGGACCCCCCTCTTGTTTCCTTGTTTTTCAACGTGTTTCGCACCAAACACCAGGTATGTACCTTCCCATCCTAGCTCGACAGACGCCCCTCAGGCTGCCCACCCTCGTCACGCCTGGTTTCGTGCCTGGGTCTTCCTGCACCTATCCGCACCGGATTGGCCGAAACGACCTCTCCTCACGAGCAGGATATCTTCGGTCTGGTGCGAGTAGTAGCAGGTGAGGTTCTCGTTGCTTGTTATTCTACATATCTCCTCGTGGCACGCGGAGTTCGTCGTACGTCAAAAGCACGAAGAGGACATTTGCGTGTGGAATTTCGATATGGGCGGCCCCGGTCATCGCAGAGAAAAAGGAGCTGACCTCCCTCGTGCTCATTGGATCATGGCGTTGCTCTAGGCAGAGTGCCAGAAAAGCGTCAGAGTAATGGTTTGCACAGATCTATCCGCGATCAAAGTCTTTGCTCACGGCAAAACTCCGGCAAAATGACGAGGCTATTCAGATCCTCGGCCCTCTTGGGTATCGTGGAACTATTGCTGCAGTTACTACCAGCCAGGTCGCACACGACGACACTAGACTAACCAAACAACACCAAATCACAAAACATTGTCTACCGTTGAGAAACAAGTGGCCCCGCAGAGAAAAACAAATAGAAGCACACGGTTGTACGACGCCAACAAAACCAGAGAAATAACTCCCGCAACGATCGAAGACAGGATATTCCTGTCGATTGTTTGAGGCCAGTGTGAGCAAGCCATTTACCCAGATAAGGCGAGCGACTCATGAGCAAACTGTCGAGACGGCCCGGGACCAACGCAAGCCGCAAGGTCGGAATGCGGGAAACAGGGAAATATTTTGAAAAATGCGATCGGGGAACCAGAACGCGGAAAACATAATAATGTGCTGAGCCGGTCACTTGGCCTCGTCGAATGGATGGCAAAATATGTGATCTGCCTGAACAATGCACCTAGATCTTCGATCACGAAGGTGGCGCGAAGTCCGTCCGTGATCCACCCGGGAAAGAGGGAATAATCTCCTGTTACATTTCCTGTTCTCGCAGTCTGTACTGCCTATCTTTGGGCATCCGGAGAAATGTTCTAATGCGGTATTGGCTAGCAGTGCCGTCGAAAGGAACCCATAACATTTGGCCATTGACTACTGTGCTGCACGCGGGTGTCCTCGATGTTACTGTGTTGGCATGCCGAGGGCTTCATGGCGATGCACTAACTCCTTCACTGCTTCAGAGCTAGCTAGTCAAGGTCCAAGCAGGTGGTGTGTTCGGCGAGGTGTGCTACGTCGTGCAATGTATGCTGCAGCTGGCGTGAAAACACCAAAATTCTGAACCATTGTCGTTTCATGCCCGCATTGTCATGCGTACATTGTCACATTCCAACATCTTAACCCTCGTACGTCCCTACCAACACTTCCAGAGCCATGTGGTCTCTGATACGGCAACTTAACCTCAACAATACCAACCTGACAGCCGGGAATTAGTCCCCGCCTAACCTCCGCGCACTCCTGCACAGGTGTTATCTCCATTGTCGAGACGCTACGGCAGCGGTTTCTCGGGTCTACAGCAGTAGTACCCTCGTCTTGTTGGCCTACCTCACCGTCAACACATGGGTGACCTTCTCCAACCCATCCGAGTATGTTACGCGAACAACCGACTATGCGCAAGCGCCGATCGGCGATCTGAGCGACGCGGTTCGCATCCAACTGGCGGGAAACGTCACTGACGGCTCCCATGTGTCTGAGGTACAATGGGAACGGACGTATATGGGTGTGGTTTCTCATTCAGTTGGTATTCGATTCACGGTGTACTGGGCAAAAAATAAAATGAAGGTCTGTGCATGCGCAGCAGTGCCGTGGACTTCTACTCGTCAGAGGGCGTAGATACGATGTAGTAGCTGGGACTATCACGGGTATTCGGTTTCCACATAGAGGTTATGTGGTGTCTCGAACACCACATCTCCCTATTTATTGAGTTCGGACAAACATGACTGCGTTGGAGCTACCCGAGGATGCTAGCGCCCGTGATCTCGAGTTGTTGCTCTACATCGGAATGCTACGCGGGATTAACGAGCTCGCATATCCATGGATTACCTGCGACGAACCGGAAGAATTGTCTCCCACTTGCATGCTTAGATTTGATTCCAACGAGTCACTGCCTCATACAAGTGAGGTTAGAACCTTACAAGTTGACGTAAGATCTGGCATCCTTGGTGAGTTAGAACGTCAAGCAGGGACCGAGAGTTTGCTCACACCCGAACTTTCTACGACCGGCATGGAGACCGGGATTTGTAAGGCCGTCGCAACACAGAAGGAACTGATCAAGTGCGACATCGCCTGTGATACAACGTACCCGTATCCGTCTAGTTCCTGCGTCGGCACGTACGAGGTAAAGCTACAGAAGGAGGTTGTCCAAGAATGTGTCATTATTGCTGTAGACTAATGGCTGTACTTTCGATAGCGTGCTGGCTGTCGCTTTCAACGCTACGTCTAGGCATGCGCACTGCCCACGGTAGGTCTCCGCGTGGGTACTTTGGCCCTGGCGGCTCGTCCCGGCATTTCTTCGAAGAACAGCGAGAGCAGGGCGATCGCGTTAACCTCGCGAACCCTGCGCCTGTAGTGCAAGTATCAAGGATATGCACGGACGCAACAACGTTTTGTCCGTTTTCCGGATCGGGATCGTTTCCTTTTCGTGGGCAGGGAGAAGGACAAGCAATGGCTGGCCTAGGGATAGTGCTATGTGAGGGAGTATCGGAGACACCAAGAGAGGTGTTCTCGAGGACGTACAATGGGTGGCCTCGAAGTTCGCCCAAAGGTGGATCGAGCAGCAAAGTAGCACCGACCTGTTTCATTGCACGAGGGAACCCTGATGGCTTTCTGAAAAACGTGGACGTCGAAGAAGTCCATCAGCTACTGGGCACATCTAGTGGCCGGGCTCTGATGGGCGAAACTTTCGATGGTGACCACCTTGCATGGGCGAGGGGGTTCTCTGTTGTAGACGTGATAGGTTGCGTATTGACGCTGTGGACCGTACATTTCGTGGCGGCAAACAGTGGCTGGGGCTCATTCTATTGGGCTGCAGCTCTGGTCGCCTACGCAACATGGTTGAAGGAAGCGGACGTGCACAATCTCGTCGGAATTGTAGCTGCGGTTGTGGGAGGCGTGAAGGTGATGCCAAAGAACAGAAAGTGGTCGGCCCCGCCTTTACCAATCACATTGGCAGTGATGCAAATCCTGTACGACTTATCTGTCCCACGCGTGGAGTTGTTCGGGCTGCGTGTGACGGCACTGTGGACCGCGCGGTATCGTGTGAATACTTCATGTTCGTCCTAGGGTATGAGCCAATCTACACTGGTGGGGGATTGCTTTCCCAGAAAGTGTCCTTAGCAACGGCTCTTGCGGTTGGTAAAGCGTTGAGCTGTCCCTTTGCCCTTGGGGGGGACTGGGTGCGTGGATCGAGGTGTGGTGAGATCGGGGGAAGGCTCACAGTTTCTTTCTGTCTCGCAAGTCCTCAAAATTCTGATGGATTAAGGGTCAGCCATGTGACTTCCCGTTCAGAGTTGCACACCACGTTGGAGACCGCTGTCATTGTGGTGACGGGAAGGAACCAGGATGAAGATAGCGCGGGTGCTGGGACGCAATTCGCAATATGCTACAGAATATTGTCCCCCTCCGACGATGGTATTATAGTTGTTGTGTAGCGCAGAAAACATATTGCACCAGGCAAGCAGGACGCGTCAACACTTGCCCTGCGCTTGCAGCCCTTGAGTGGTGTGAAACCTATGACAATTTCGGTCCACTGTTGATGTTGGTGCTTTTCCAGGAGAGAGAAGTGGGTGGGTGTGTGTAGCCTATGAGGCTTGCAGTAGGCCAAGCGTACCCCAAGCAGTTCAGGGGCAGCTTGGGGGCGTCGGTGGCTTGTATGGTAGAATGCCCTCGAAAAAAAAGGAGCATTACAAGTACAGTGTGACCTGCAGGGCTACAACAGGGTATGTTTGCGATGCGGGGATCATACGAGTGGGGTGTGTTCGTTCTGGTTGTTGTACATGTTTTGTTTCGCTTGGCCTTGCATATTCGAGTGGGATCGACGGTCTTCTTGTGTATGTCCTGTGTGTCCCAAGTGTCGCTTGCGGCGTCTGGCTTTTCGGGCGCTTCGATTCTGGTTTCATTCCCGTCTCAGGCATCTGTCTGTGTCTTGATTGCTCCTTAGTTTGTCAGGGAATATTCGATTTTTCATAATGTGCGATATTGTGGGGCATATTGGGGCTATTTTGGGATACAGAACGGGTTGTTGTGTTGATGCACAACCTGTTTTTCTTCGTCTGATGAGGGGGTGTACTCCGTTTGCACCCGATTGTCTGTGTCAATGAGCCAAGCAGTTATGGTTCCCTCATTTTCCTCTCTTTATTCAACACACTCAAGTCTCCATGTCGCTACATACTTGGCTCTTCTCTCCAACCAACACACAATACACGAGAGAAGGGGGAGACAATAGGCAAGAGAAACGGCCACCGCTTCTTTCCAGCCGGCAGACACAAACAAAACACCACCGAACAAATACAAAGCAAAACCGATTATTCTCAACCCAGGAGACCCTGCCACGTACACCCAGCTGACCAGTAGACAATGAACAGCGAGGCGGGGGCGAGAGCGATGACGATTTCATGCGCTGCTTGGAGCTGTAGATAGCCCCTGTCACCACCAACGAGTACCACTGTTCATCAGACACAAACAAAAACAACACCGACTATACCGAAGCAAAGCCGATTTTCCCTGCAACGCACACCCAGCTGACCAGTAGACAACGACCAGTGAGGCGGGGGCGAGAACGATGACGCTTGCATGCTCTACTTGGAGCTGTAGATAGCCCCCGTTACCACCAACGAGCACAACTGTTCATCGGTAAGTAGTGCCTTGGCCGACACGACTACGCTCCACACGCCACTCTCCATCGATTCAACTGGCACGATCACACGCTCCACAACATTGACGATGTCATCTTCACCCGATTCCCACATGGTGTACTTGGTACCGCTTGGGGCTATCACATGTAGGTCGAGGTCGTGCTGAAGCTGCGTGGCCGATAAGGCCGTCGTTGGGGGGTCGAGCCATGCGAGCGTTGCTCGGAGCTCCACTCCAGCATCCCCGTCGACCGTGACCAGCTCGGTAATCTCGCCGTCAGCGATGGCTGCTTCGACAACGAGAAGGCCGGTTACACCGACGCCGTCCATGGGCATGCCCGCCTCGAGGTGAACTCGGCCAAAGCCACGAACGCCGTTCGGTTCACTGCTGCCACCCATCAGGTGCGCGCTGTTGATGATCATGGCCTGAAGAGTAACAAGGAGTTGAGGATGGACAGACAGGTAAACATGCAGCTCAATACTGCCCTGACTTTCTCGGGGAGCTGACTTAATAAATTCTGGCCCGCACTGCCTCAACGGATAGTACAGAGTCGAGCTGCAGCGGCTCTGCTTCTGTTGATTGATCGGTACTCAATGTAATCAAACAGCTTCGCCGAGGGTGGTTCACAGAGTCATAGTACGCACATGATCGCTCGTCTCTAGATTTTCAAGTTTCGTACATGTTAGCCTCAGCTACATTGGTACATGGACTGTTCCGCCTAAAACGGTATCATAGGCGGTCCTCGAAACCTGTGGCCCCCCACACCTGACAATCAGTGTATTTGAATGCCTTTTAGGAAGTGCCTCCATGATTGATATTCCTCCCTCCCCGGCATGGTAGGGGCGCGTGAGGGTAGCAGACGGCGGTACCTACCTAGTCGGAGAAGGGATTTACGGCTTTTCTCGCACTTCAGGGAGTAAGGGAAGTTCGCCCGGTCGGTGGAAAATGGATGTGTTCTTCATCCTAAGTATATCGATGTGCGGTTCTGCTAGACTCTGAGCGAGTGACTCATCCACACTTACTCCGTGGAGTCGTTGTCTGCGAAACCTCGATTCTTTTCGTCTGGGCCTCGCCGTTGAACGGGACGACAATTTGGGATGAGGTGGGACGTTCAACTGGGCTTCCTTCGCTGATACCGCATCTAAGGCTATCATGCGACAGCCGAAACAGGTTCCGGCTGGATTATCTCTCCACGTTCTTCGTGAATCTATCTGGCATTTCACCTTGACGGTCGCCGCAGAAGGGGCGAATTCAGAGCACTGGTAGGACGAGGAATGTTCAGCACAGCCCCCCCGAGACATTACATCCTTGGCGAAAAACGACGGGTCCTTGAAGTACTGCCGAACCTATCGAACAACACATCAGAAATCAAAGGTTGAGACTCCAGGGCAGCACACCAATTTGGTCAGAAGGTGGGACGTCAAACGCAGAGTGGTACATGGGGCAGCAAGCGTAAATATCCTACCACGTTGCAGTACAATCGATCACCAACGGCAGCCAACTCGCATATCTGCACTTTGCTTCATGTGTGAAATTACCAGGGCAGCGGCACCGGCAACCAGGGGGCAGGAAGCGGAGGTCCCGCTATAGGCGACTGAACATGCGTGGGTGAAAGAGACGAACAACGACAAGAGGAGAAAGGGAAGGGATGAAGAGGGTCGTTGTCAGTGTTCAAATGTGGTAAACTGGAGGTGTCCAGGGTGTGGGCTGTTGCTCGCAAAGCCTTCCTGTTCTGCGAAATCTGCGATGCAACCGCTAGTGAGTAAAGCATTTGAGATACCATCGCGGCAACGGTTGGGAGTATGTAGCAGGTGGTGCTCGACTTACCCAGTTTGCAGCTGTGCTCATCGGTCCCGTCACTTGATGCGGAGGCCACCTGCGCGAGAAGAGGGAAAGAGAGACTGTCATCGAACTTGTCCAAAGTACGGGCTACGGATGTGTATTGAAAGCTTACTCGACATCGGCACAAACCACATAGGGGACATCAGCCACATGTGTGCCTTGCGGGTGATGACACATCCACCACCCGTAATGGTCTTGCCAAAACAAACTCGTGCCTACGCAGCATGGGTGCTATCCGATCGTCTTGCGATTTCACCTCTACGGCGTGTTGTGGGAGAAGCTACAATAGCCGGCAGACAATTGCGAAATTTCACAAACACGGCGACAGATTGCCATCGCGAAATACGCTCTAACCTGATCCCCGGGAGCAACGACGTCAGGCTTGATTCGCCCATCTAGGGTAGGACCCTGGGAGCTGAAATACGCGACAGTATCGACCCCCGCTGGCTCCGTCGATGCGGACGGCGTCCCCAGATAAGGCATCAAGCAAATCCAGGGGTATCCCTCGGGAGAATAGTCGGTCAGGCCGACCTCCTCGTAAAACAAGTTCCCGTCGTCTCCGGTTCGGGTTCCTGGAAAGGGACCAGAGGACGTGGCTCCCACAGCTAGACTGTTCTTGCCGAGGGCAGGAGATCCAACTGTGCAGGCCTCGCGGTTGGGGATGTCTTCATACCCGCCGTCGTTTCCCGCAGAGAAGATCAACAGGTGCTCGGGATTCTGCAAGAACGTGAAAACAAGAGAGGGGCGGGGTGGCGGCCGCGGTAATGTTGGAAATCCGATTGGTAATCTCCACGCTTATTGCGAGCTAGCAGCGATGGCCGAAGCTAGCATGTACATGTCCCACACTTGAAATAACAACTGCGTGCACAGTTCAGTATGACGAACCGGCGCGCGCGTGAACTTGGGCATGATCGTACTCACCTCATACATAAACATGTCGTACATATACTCCTTCTCGGTGAGTTGGCAAAGCGTAGCTCCACCCCATGAGTTGGTGTGGATTTTCGCACCCGTCTCCATCGCCGAGTACCACAAATCGTTTCCCGCCCATGAAGCATAAACTTCGGTTCCTACGTACGAAACGTCAAACACGGAGATCTGTGCCCCGGGGGCTGCACCGCCGTGTTGATGCAGATTTTCAACTGGATCGTCGCTGAGGCATTCGGAGGAAGGAATATCGGTATTCCCGTCGCAGGTGTACATGGGGCAGAAGACGTCGAGGTCGAAAGTGCTATCGTCGAGCATGGCTTCGACGTCTGAAGCCGATATGCAGCCACCGGCACACGCAGGAAGCTCGTCGCCGTAGCAAGCCTCTTCTTCGAGACTGGATTGGGACGAAATAGCCCCCGCCGCGCTACCGGCCGTCGACGTGCCGTGGCCACCAATAGTGTCTTTGTGGAACCCACCGGTGAAGGACGGTGAAGTGGAAGAAGAGGCGTACGAAGTATCATCATAGAGGTAGCTCAAGTGGTACGCCAAATCGTCAAGACCTCCTGCACAGAAGGAGTCCTCGCTCCAAGTACAGTCGTCCCCGCTTTAAAGACGCATAGCGTTTTTTTTTTTCAAAGCGTCTTTAACGCGGGGAATCGTCTTTAAGATTCCGGGGACGATAACGCACCACCCCCGGGGCCGATGGAGGCATAACATACATCAAAAGACGCGCCGTTGCAACACGTAACTTATAACGAAACGAGGATCCATAAATCTGACCGCTCACAACGTAGCCGTGGTTGAAAGTGGAATGCACTATATATATATATTTATATATTATAAACCATGTTTTAAGTTACCGCGCCACCGCCCGCAATAATATGCTCCCGACATGTGGGTTGTTGCGGGATATAGTTTTGTTATGACTGCAGTGCACTCTCTCGGTTGTGTGGCGACTGCTGCCTGCTGTGTTGTTTTTATTTTCTTCTCGTTTTCCTGATGTTGAAAACCTCACCGACACATCCTTCACCACAGCGGTTCCAACTTTGACACGATACTTCAGTATATCCTAAGCGATAGAGACACAAACACCCTACACACGAAACTCAGATGGACATCAACGCTAAATTATCGGTGAAGATGAAGCAATAAAAAAAAAGAGCCCATCGCTGTATGCCCTCCGAAAAAAAAAACTATCGCCCCCACATATCGCCAAGAGTGGCCTGCACCTCACCCCCCTGCTTCGCTCTTCGGTTGACTTGAGTTTCGTGAGTGAACGAATGCACAGTCCTCGAAAGAAGGTACAGCGTTTCGCTGTACTCGCCGTCCTTCCCTTTCGCATTCAAAAAGGAGCGGCACTCCTCGAGGCGAAAGCGGACGTCGGCCTCTGTAAGCGACGTTGTCACGCACGACTCTGACCTACCGTCGTCGTCTTCCTCTTCGCTGGGTACATCGTCATCGAGGGTTACGCCGGCCAGTTGCTCGTCTACAGCCTGCAGTTCCATTGCTATTTCTTCCTCCAACACCTCTGGGTCGTCCTCTACACTAAGCCACGTCTTTACTGCCTGACGCACTTCAGCGTCCGTGAGGCCTGAGGCTTTCTCGACGAACAAGTTGTCCGTCAACACTCGCGCCGTGGATCTAGAGTCCGTGGCGCTGGCTGGCATAGACATCTTGGAGACCATTTCGCAGAGGTCGTCGATGATGGCTCACCACACGTTGTCGTGTGGGCGGCAGACGGACCGTCAGCAGACGAAAGGAATCTATCCATATCCACGCAGTAGCGGTTGCAGCAGCAGCATCAGCAGTGGCAGACCGCTCTCTGTGCAGTTCTACAGGTGTGCTGCACGATTTTCTGGGGGGCCCCGCAGTATATAAAGTACACCCCCCCCCTCATATTGTATATCTGCGGGGCACCATGGTTCGGAATTTTTTTCGTCTTTAACGCGGGGAGTTGACTTAAGATGAGCGTCTTTAAAGCGGGGACGACTGTATCGGAGAAATACTCCCCGCTGTAGTCATCGTGCGATATGTACTCGCTGTCATCGTAGTCGTAGGGATCGCCAAAGTAGTCGCTGAAGTAGGTGAAAGAGTCTTGCCCGCTAGAAGTGCTGCCTTGGTCGGGCGTCTTGACAGCTGGATGTACTGCACGATATGTCACAACATTGCAACCGTTGCATTTGTAGGGGGTGGAAAATTGCACCGGATAGTCAGCAGGCTTGGAATTGACCTGATAAGGGAGGGGGCGAAGTCTCTTCTAGCAGAGAACTGCGCCCTGCATGACGCACGCACGACGTTTACCATGTTTGTTGAGCATGGGCTACTTTCTTCCTTCGCACGAGGACTGGGAGTTAACTTGAGGATGCAAGAATAGCGAATTTATGGAGCACCTTCCTTCAACGTTCGCACAGGAGCGCAATGCCACCGACCTCATCGAGAGTGTGCATTTTTGCCGTGAACGGAGCAATAGAAATACCATGCCACATATTTGGCTTATCGCAACAAAGTGGGCTTGAACGCGGTCACACTACAACAGAAATCGTTCGGCGTATATCACCAAATGTCCGTTGGTGCCCATCTGGTGCACATACATTACGCGGAAAGGGTCAACGTTCGAGTTGGGCGATGAGTGAACAACAGACCGGTAACACACTGGTGAACACATCGTTAGAGTCCACTTTGCTAAAGACAGGCAATCAACCCACCGCTGTGTCGCTGTCAAAGAAAACTGCGTCGATTGTGCGTTGGGTACATGTGTCGATAGGGTCTGGTGTGTATGATCTGTGTTGCTGGTAAATGCGCACGGTCTCAATCAAGAGTTCCTTTCCAGCAACACCGCCAGAAGTCTGCAAGGATGTAAGAGAACGCACGGTTCGCGCGCGTACCTGTGACATCACACCCCCGTGCGAAAACGTTTGAAAAGCGAAGTGGTTAAATTCGAGTATATCACGGGGATCGGTGATATCACACGGGGTTGTGATGTCACCGGTGCCGAGGATTCCGAGTGGTTTCGGGGCACTCACTGCACCGGAGGTACCTCGCGGTTTCATCGCGTGAAATGTGATGCTCCGAAGTAGTTCGTCCGGCGGCGTACGACCGTAACATTTTGGGTATCGCACGTATCGGAGTTTTCGCCCACCCCGTGCGATAGTGAACACAACGGTAGAGAGAGCAATGGGTCAATAGGTGGTCCGATACGCGGTATCGTTTGAACTTAGTGGTGGGATGACGAGTTGAAAGAAGAAATAGGAGAACGTGGAGGAGTCTTTAGGCAACACCTGACTGAGGGGTCCGAGCGGGGTTGGGCAACGTACAGGGCCAAGAGAAAACAGGTGCAAGGGATAGTGCAGAAAATACAGTACATTTTGGGATGAAGTAGTGCAGAAGGCCAACGGAGGCCTGGAAGGGAACGTATAGCAGAGGTTGCAAGGGAGTAGTGGAATGGTAAGAAGCCCGCGCAGGGGGGAAATACAGTGGGTAGCAACATTGCGAGGTATGAACGGTTGGCTAGTCAGCAGTGGGGACGGGAAAAGGGATTCTAGCACGACACTACAAGAGACTTGGAGTGCCGGCAGAGGATAAAGCTTTTGACCGAGTGCTTAAGAAGGAGGTGACCAGATGGGCCTAGGAAGAAGAAGAGACACCGAAGGCAGACGCTAGGAACGTAGAGCTAGAGAAGGAGTTCAGTGAGGACGAGGTTCAGAACTGTATGAATAAGCTGCAGTGCAACAAAGCAGCCGGGTCGGATGGGATAGTCAACAAGTTCATGAAGGTTGGAGGAAAGGGGTGATGGAACTGCTGTTCAACTGGGTGTGGGAAAACGAGTATGCGCCAAGTAGATGGAGGCAAGGGGTGGTTGTGGACTTGTTCGAGAAGGAAGACAAGACTGAACAAGGAAACTACAAGGGGATCACACTCTTGAACACAGTAGGAAACGTGTCCTTTAAGCTGCTGAACGATGGGATGGTTGGTGTATTGGACGAAGGCAGGATAAGCCAGGGTCAGGCAGGATTCCGAAAGAAGACGGGGTGCGTACAGTAGACCACTCATTTACGGTAGGGAGCATCATCTAAGGTAGAACGAGGGCGGGGCAGCCAACGTACTGCTTCTTCTTGGATGTGGAAGAAGCAGACGATACGGTATGGAGAAATTGGCTGTGGAAACAATTGTTGTCCGAACACGCGATAAAGGGGAAAATGTGGAGAATGTTGAACAAGTTGAAAGAGTGTACGAAATCCGCTGTCATCCCAGACGGAGAACTGAATGAAAATTCTTCAACATCGAACAGGGGTCCCACAAGGTTGTACTTTTGTCCTCAACATTGTTCCACGTGTTCATCAACGATCTGCTGAACGTTGTAGAGGCAGTTTGAAGGGGGTAAAGGTAGGGGAAACGTGGGTGTCGGGAATGATGTTTGCGGATGACTTTGTTGGGGTGCCTGGCACCCCTGAGGGACTTGAACCGCAGATTGACGCAGCGAAAGATTTTACGGACTTGTGGAGATTGTCTATCAACGTTAAGGAGAGTGCCGTCATGGTATGAAACAAGGACAGGGAGAAACCAGTAGAGTGTTGATGGAAGTGGGAGGTTGAGGAGCTTGCAGTAGTGGACCAGTACACATATCTCGGAGTAGAGATCGCAAAATAATGCTCGTGGAATACACACACATCCAAGGTAGCGGAAAAGGGCCGGGCACGAGCAGGGAAGCTATACCCAATACTCGCAAATCGGCACCTCGATACATGCATCAAATTTACAGTTTTGAAGAGCGTAATCGTACCGCCGCTGGAGTACGCCGGAGACGAATGAGAAGGAAATAACAAGGTACTCAAAAAGCTCGAGGCGGCGCAGATGAAAGCAGCAAAAACCATGCTACTGTAGGGTTCTCCAAGGGCACAAGCGATGTAGCCGTCAGGGCAAAACTGGGGATCCGATCCCTACGATCGGGAAAAGGCGCAAGGATTCTGACATGGCAGTATCGCAGGTGCGGTATGGGAGAGGAGAGGTTGCCGAGAATTGTATGGGAGGTTGGTAGTCAGCACACAGGGGTGCGATCGATTTTAAAGCGAAATTTCTCAACAACCAGGAGGGTGCGAGCGCCAACTGATACTTCTCAGGAAAGCTGTCCATGAGATATTTTCAAAACCGCCCTTTTCGACAGTGGAAACCTCCTGGTTGTGGAGGAAGTACGCTCTGAAAATTGTTCGCACCCCTTTGCGCTGACTCGCAACCTTACGTTGGATAGACGAGGGAAGACATTTTTGAACCACCGATGGCGAAGTAGGAAGGAGCGTTAGGCCATCGGCGATCGGTCCTGTGGGAACAATGCTCCGTCCTCTCGAGGACGCTATGGCGTGCAAAGCACTAGCGTACGCCCCCCCCCGCCGCGTGCCATAAAGGTTCAGGGTCGACGTGGTTTAGTTCGATTATCGCACAGGGATAGGTGATATCGCACGTACGTCAAGAAGAAATTAAATAGTAATCGATCGCACCCCCGTGCGTTTTCTCGCATCCTCACGGTAGCACGGCGCCCGACATTCCCACAGAGTACGTCCTATTGATACAAACGGCGACAGCAACGGGATGGTCTTCACGGGGCGGGGTCGCTCTACAGACATTGGCTGCATGCGGGGGCGAGAATAAGGCATTGATCCCCACAGCAATTGAATGTCATCAGGGTAGCCGCGCAAGAGATCAACACCAACGAAAGGTCCGGGGCTCCACAAAAGCACTCGAATTTCTACCGTCTCAGGTACAACGCTCCGCGGCACAACTACCACTGCCACCTCCTGTGTTTTACCCTTTCCCACCTTACGGCGTGACATGTCGAACGGGAAAGAGTAGTTGCCCAGCGCCGTCGACACGTTGCCATCGTCTTCCACTCGAACACCGTCGAACAAGAAGCCGTGCTCAACTTGGAGTCCGTCATCGTCCGCGAAGAAACACGATGT
>CACKRE030002808.1:75417-106513 GCA_902602495.3 Ectocarpus sp. CCAP 1310/34 | reverse complement strand
ATTCGGCGAGTCGCATGAAGGGTGCGCTGCATCCTGCTAAAGGTGTTCGGCACCTTGTGCTAGCTTCCTTGCATACGGATGACAGCTGCGTATGATTTAATTTATTTTCTGGTGCTTCACTTCCTGAGACAGTTGTAAGCACTGTTAGGGGTGCCAATCGGGCCGATTTTGGCGGCAAAAAAGTGACNCTCTCCATACGTTACACACATCTGGAGACAGGTCATCTACACGTGACTGCGGGTTCGTTTTCTACTGACGTTCAAAGGGCGGGCGAACAACACAGAAAACCCTATGAAATTCGGTTTGAAGGCTCACGCTCGTGGCCGCGTTTGGTGATCGTAGAACAGCGGATCCGCAGCGCACAGCCTCGGGTTTTCAGCGACACAACGCAAGAAACCGAACTAGAATCGCACAAACTACCAGCGAGAACCGCATGTCTGAAAATGGCCAGTCAAGCACGTCAAGCACCGCGGTCGAGGTCCCAAAAAACGCAAACGCTCGGCCTTCGGCGCGGGAGGAAAAAATCGATTTCGTCGCAACCTCAAGAAAAACGAACGCAAATACAGCAGTACATAGAGCGGGAGGGGCGGACCTTTGCCGACGCGGCCGGAGCAGCGCACACACAGCACGCGGTCGAAAGGGGCGGTGTTGCCGTCGCGCAGAAAGCGCTGGTAGAAAAGGAGCAGGAGTTGATCGAAAGTAGACAGCGCGAGGCGGCGAGCGCCGCTGCGTGCAGCATTGCTCAGGAGCGTTCTATGTGATTTAATTGGCTCGAGCGATTTTCCATCTGGAAGATCCAGGTCACTTTTTGAATTTTTTTCCTATAGGAAATTTGACCGATTGGCACCCCAAACTGTGTAACTGCCTCGAGGGTGCTTGACCATTTTAACACAACGTGGTGCGATCATCCCCCTTGCGCGGAGTGAGGGTTCTCCACCCCGCACAACATGATCTACTCGACCACCATTACAGTTACCGCCAAAAACAAACAGAGGTAAAACAAAAAACGGTAACCTGGTTGTCGAGTTCACGAAGCGAATTGGGTCCTTTGGGGGGGGGGCTACGGAATCGTCGTTCATCTCCGGAGGCCCCGCGGTTTTTGTTCCCGTCATCATCAAACAGGAACAATCTATTCCGATCCCCCTTTCTGTGGGCTGGTGTATCGGTGTATACATGTTTTCTGACGTGGCTGCTGCTGTTGCGAGCCGGTTTGGTGGATGTTCCCTGTATCTCTGCAAGGAAGCAGATGTTGTATACAGGCGTACGTCTGCCTGCGTGAACCCGGCTGCTGCGTCCAAAATAGAGTGTCACTGCTGTCGACGTTCGGAATAGTCTTGGATGACACAAACACACACACCCTATCTGTCTCGCGGGCCATGTGCCAATCGCACTTGGACAACAGTAGTGAGTCGGCCTTCTGAATCACTATTTCTTCTGGATAGCATGGAAAGCTTGGTTGTTCGTGCACCTAGACATGTACCAGTTGTGAAAACGGCGAAGGTCCCAAGCTGCGTATGCGTTCTTTCCGTCGCAGCTATGCCCGCCGTTGTGAAGGTGGGGTTCACAGCCGTCCTCCGGGTACAGTAAAATGCACGCCATGGCTTTTTCAACGCTCGGGAGTGTGCGCTGCTCGAACCGCAACACTGGCATCCACAAGGTCGCACTGCTGAACGCCACGTGCGACCCGATGAGAAGTGTTCCCGGTACCAAAGTTGTCCTGTGTTGGTCCTGTCGCGCCCGACGCTACTCTTGGTGTCTGATGCAGTCTGTCTTTGTTTTTCTCTCTCTGTCGTCCCCCTTCCATGCCTCCCTCTTCTTTCTACCCCTACTTCCACCTGTTCTCTTTCCCGCTCTTTCTGAACTTCTTTCCACTACTCCGTCTCTGTTCCTGTCCCTGTCTCTTTCTCTCCATCGCTCTGTCGGTCTGTCTGTTTCTTTGTCTCCCCCCCCCCCACCTTCTCGGGGCCCGGCAGATGGGCGGGCGCACCCGACGAGAGAAAAGCAGCATGCGGAGTTACTTGGGTTGGGGCTCGTTCGCCTTCCTGGCTACGTGGATCTGCATCACGATCAATTTTGTTTCTCGGAACAACCAAGACGATGGCTTGACGAGAAGACGAGATGACGAAATCGAAGGACAGGGGAATGTGCGTGCGGCTTCATGGCGCCGAGTGGTCGTGGTTTGCCTTCCTCGAAAACGGAAGTGATCCAACGAGCACAGAGAACGCGCCACCGTAGCAGATGATGTGAATTTGAGCCACAACAAGTCCAAAATCTGAAAAGTCGGCCGCAACAACAGGTGCTCCGTCAAGAAGCCTTTGCTAAAAACCTAAAAAGTCGCCGTGGGGGCACCCCATGGACAAAATATGGAGCAAGCCTCGGCGAAAATCGGAGGTTTTTAATTGGTGGCGCGTTCGCGTAGTGCCGAGCGCCCGACGTGATTTTTTTTTTTCTCGATTGGATGCATACGTTGTGCTGGCGGCTCCAAGCAGGGTACGCGCGCGTGTCCTGTGGTAGTCGTCGTAATTTTGGAACATATAACATAATGCCCCGAGTATCGGTGTCCGATACGCTGGCCACCTGCTATCTCCGGCGGCTGCGTGAGCGTCCTGGCGTTACTTTGGTGGCTAGCACGGAGGCGTGCTATTGTGGAGAAGGAGGGGGGGGTTATTTTCTTGAAATGGAATGGAATGATAACCACCCCAATGTGTCGGGGACTCTGCCATGTTTTTCTGCATGCAGAGCTTTTCCCGACGGCTGTGGCTGTAGTCTGCATCCTGCCCGGTCCTATTTTTATTCGAAAGGAACGACTAGCATTTGTTCAGACAGCAGCCTTTCCCAGAGACACGCGCACGGGTATCTCGTGTCCCGTGATCGTGAAACCGCTACTTCCTCGTGGCGCACCGAGGCGTTGTTAAGGCGCAAATGTGGACCGGTCTACTGCGAGTGAGCGCTGTTGATTCTGCATTGTGTTGTCGGGGATGTGCTTCTCGATTAGCTTAATCCCGAAGGATAGCACCGCAGTTACGGTGTCCTAGTGGTGCAGCCTTTAGCAACCGAAATCAAACCATTTGACTAGTCAGCGCTGTCAAACCGCACGGCTAACTTTGTTTTTGTTCAGCCGAAATCAATCAATGTGACTTGTCCGCGCTGACTATTCTATTGGATTGATTTCGGCTTCTACACGCAGTAGTTGGTTCCGTGGCGCCAAGCTTGGAGCAAGCTACTGCGATACCCCAGACCGACAGGCTAGTCAGCGCAGATTAGTCCAATGGTTTGGTTTTGGCTTCTAAACACCGCAGTTGTTCCCATAGCGCCAAGTTTGGCGCAAGCTTTTGCGATACACCCGAAACTGCTTCAACCCCACAACTGTTTGGGGGTTTCGCCAAAAATTTGGTTTAATTTGTTTTGTTTGCTGCGATATCAGCTTCGCCAGGACGCTGGAATTGCCTCATTGAAGCTGCTGGAGGGGCTGAAAGGGTGGGACTTGGTGGAGAAGCTGCATTCTATCGGCGTCGCCAATCCTGGGGAGCTGGCGAGGTTGCTTGAGGAAGAAGACCCATTTGAGGTAATGGAAGGGATGCCAAGGGTTGGTTCGATCGAAACGATAATATGGAATCGGTTTTGGCAGATATGGGGATATTCGCGTTCGGTAGTCATACGGTCGGAGTTAGACCACGGTTTCGATAATACATGGACGTGAAAACTGTCTCACGATCTCACGAGGATTAAAACAGCCGGTCGCGTGAGGGGATGTCATTTTATGCAAATCGAATACATTGTCAAGTTGGTTACTTGTGCACGGATTCCGAAACGATATCCCAAACGATGCGTCCGCCTTACATTTGGATGCGATGGGTGGGGCAAAAGCCTCCCGCTGTTCGTACCTGTCGCGCGTTCTTGCGCCGGTTGTGTGCCCTGGGCATGTCTGTGAGTTTCCTTTTAAGTCCTCCGTGTTCCATCATTGGAGTACAGAAGAAGTCCCTGTTGAAGATCGCGATGATCCAAGGGAAAACACCGGCCTTTTATCGGGCACCCGACACTGTTGAGAATACGACAGCTTGAATATTGATTACTCCATCGGTGCCAAGCAATTTCACCGGCCGTAGACAAGGCAACCGGCAAGCACCCTTCAACAGGGGCCTCTACTGCTGCACGTCATTTTTCGAACGTGGTAAGTATTGACTTTCTCGTGCCGCTGGGATGTGCAGATAGCGGTGGACTCTCCGGACAGGTTTCAGTGCCCGGCCACCGAAGCAGATCGGTTCTCGTTGCCCGACATCCGAGACCACGAGCGGGAGAAGGATTTCAAGTCGGGGGAGGGGTTCATCTACTACCAGCACCTGAGGAAAGCGGGGGGCACGGGGTTCTGCGAGATGGCCGGCAGGCGAGAGAGGCAGTTTAATTGACTTGTTCTCAGTAGGTTCGCGAGGGCATTAGGCTTGGGTTTAGCAGGGGGATAGGGTCAGCGATAGGGATACGAGCCCCCCCTGCCTAAGTGGTAAATTTGTATGATGATTCTCGCGAGGACGGTCCTTTGTTCTCGGTGGTGTTTTTTTTCGGTAGTGACAAGAGGGATAGCTTGGTGTTTTTTTCACCGCAACGAAGCGGTTGCGGCGGGAAGGCTTCCCCATAAGGACATTTCATAGCAATCCGTCCAGCCCCTGGAACTTGATCACTGCGTTGCCCGCTCTCGCGCAGAAGGTGTAGGCGGAGGTATACGCGGTCGTCCGTTAGACCTAGGCTGTGCATCACGTTGTCTCCCAAACAGAGTCGCTGCTGTGGCACACGGCTGTGTCATCGGGGAATGGCCTGATCCGTTTGGAGACCTGTGATTCATCGCCTTTTCATGCCGTTAACTCGGTGGGTGTTTGTTTACCGAATGCGCAGGAACATGCCGGCGCGAGAGGTACCGAAATACCACTGCATGCCGGACAACAGGGGTGCCATGGCGACCCCGCCGTGGTCTGACAAGCACTTCCTGCTGGAGAAGATGAAAAAAAACGTGAGTTACCATCGAGTGCTGATGCGGGTGACATGTTGCGTGGTGCAAACCAGTTTGTTCCTTTTGTCAGAAGATCAAGAGCTTGAGGCGTGTTGGTTGCTGCTGCATGGTTGCAGAACATAGTGTAGATGGTGCTGCATGATCTGGTCTGGTCTAGGAGGCCGGGACTGGAAGAAAAAGTATAGCATTTTTTTGCCGCGCATCCTTCAACGTGCGGGCGGATGGTGACGCGCGCTCTGTCGACGAGCTGCACGACGTAAGCTCGTGTGTTGTTTGTGGGCTCTTGAGAAACACGCCGCCCGGCCCATTTTTTATGACGAACGAGTGAGTCAGTTAGGCTGGTGGTTGTCCTTGGGGGAGGGTGCTGCTGCTGTATACCTTGCAGCGCAGGCGTGGGACGGAACGTGGCACATGCCACCGGGAACATACACACCATAGAATTTGTCTACGTTGTGGTTGCTGTTGGTGTTGTTGTTGTCTTCACATTAAAAGCCTTTCCGACCTCTCTACCCAGTACCTTCATCTGTCCGTACTGATCAAACACTTCGTGCCTCTTACTTGTGCGGTTTTTTAGTGTTTCTGGTATGGGGGAACCATGGGTATGTTCCACGTATAGGAGTGTGAGCAAGGAGGGAGTCGTTCGGTGGGTGGGTGGAGGGAGTTGATCCTATGTTGCCCTCCACAAAATCAGGCACCTCTTCACTGAGTGCCAATGTAAGAAGAGGAAATCGTCCGCGATTGACGTTAGGCAGATGGAACCCTTGCAAACGTCACCTTCACATCATACGTGTGTTGCGTTTGATTGTTTTGCCTTCCAGGGAAGCAACAACGTATGTAGCCTGTCGCGGGGGTCTTTGTCTCACGCGGTTTGGATACACGTTTTTATACACAAAACTTGACTCAACCATATCGCGCGGATGTCCCAACTCGCACGGTTCGCGTATGCGATATACTTCGTACGCCCAAAGCATGACTCAACGGTAACGTTATCTACCATGACGGCACGCGGCGTGTTTTTTTTACCAGGGCCACCGCATCACTGCCAACGAGTGGGATGCTTTCCCCAAGTCTCACCTCACCCTGCCGGGGGCTGTCTTTGTGACAACCTTCAGGTACGGTACGCTGTTAATATCGCGCGGCATTTGTCGTTGTTGGGGTCGACGTCGGTAGCTGCCGCTTGACGTTGTGAAAAGTGGTGGTCATTTCAGCACGAGATTGAGATTGGGGGGGCTTGTAAGCGTGCGTTTTTCCCATACTTTTTTTTCCGTAGCCTTTCGAAGAGAATCAAAGTTAGAGCATATTTCTCCACGAATTTCTTTCAATGCATGCTTCTTTCGTGCACTAGCCGGTAGCAGCAGTTGTTCGTGGGGAAGGGTCGCTTGTTTCGCCCGCCTGCACCACTCGTGAGAAAAAGCGTGGCCCGCAGCGTGTGACCGCAGCTGCTGTGCCTCAGCTTTGGTACGCACACAACCTCACATGCTGAACGTTGCTGCACCGGCCATGAACATGTCCGCGCGATGCTCGTCCAGGCATCCGGTGGATCGATGGTACAGCCAGTACCGGTTCGAGCACGTGGAGCACCGGGACGGTTCCGACCCGAAGAAAGAGCGCATGCCGTTCGACGTGTAAGCAGCGCACCCGATAGGGAAGGATAGTGAAATTTTGGCAACACGGTAGGATAACTTTGGTGCGCCGCTGGCCGCAGGATGCAGGTGTTGAGAAAAACGCTTGTACCGTGTGTGCGTATTCATCAACTTGTGTGTGCGGTAGCACTGGGGGATGGCACGTTAGTTCGTTTACTGTGGTTGGCGCCAGACCTGACGATCAGAAACGTTGGTATGCTGCAGAGTATTAAACAGTTGTCTGTCCACGGCATCGTGGCAGTATATCATGTCTTCATCTTCGTTTGGGATTGGTCCGACCGTCACCGGTTGAATATGTACGCAAGTGGAGAGCTAGGTCCAACTCAGACTATTTTCCCTTCTGTGTGCACCGAAATTCTCTGCACGTATGTCATCTCGTGGCCACCGGGCGTTCCTTGTAACATCACATTACATTACATTCATAGCGTCGACGGTGATCCGAGTTCTCAGTACATTGTCCTTACAGGAGATGTCAACGGCTAATTTTTTTGTGACCAATAAGTTCCCTTAGATTCCGGTGTCAAAGTTGGAAACGATGAACTGACAACAAGACCAACAACTGCTGTTGGCGTGGCAGGTGGTACAAACGGATGAGGCCGTACATTATGGGGGACAACTACTACGTGAAGACTTTCTGCGGCAAGCCGAACCCGCCCGCTGAGAAGCTCATGCAGGTGATCCCTTGACCGGCGTCACTGTTGTAGGCACCTAATCTCCGTACCTTTTTTTGTTCGAGAATTTTGTCTGCTGACGTGAAGTTAGCACAGACGCGGCCGGAGTTTTGTTCCCCTAAGGTGTATTGCTGTGTTTTGGTGGTTGCCGTACGTCACAAGAAGGACATTCTTTGCGCCAACAGGCGGTAGCAAAAGGTAACAGAACATGACAGCCATGTTTTCCCTGGATGACGGGTGCGCCGGGGCGAGAGTTACCCCCGGACACCCACCAGCTCACTTGTTCCTCTTGGCGGCATTTGCTTCGTCCCTGGATGGTAGAGAGCGGTCGTTTTTTTTTTCGAACAGTTTTTGTGCTCTCTTGACTGCTGCTGACTGTTGACGCACCGTGATGTTTTGTGGCCTTGTTGCCTCGTACCCCGCACTGCTCTTTCGCGCGTTTGTCGGCCTCATCTACCCAGGACTTGAACGCGAAAGGGAACCCGAAGCACACGAATGATTTATCGTGGAGCTATCACAAGTTTAACCATTGGGAAGATATGGTGAGGGCTCGAAACAATTGCAAGGGGCAGCACTTGCTGTCCCTTCTTTTTTTTCGGAGTGATGCCGGGATTACGGCCGGCCCCTCTCCGGCCTTGACCCTCCAACCTGTTTTTGTGCGCAATCATTTTTCAGACTGAACTCGTAGCTTTCCCATCAAAGCGCGAATAGCTCCCTCGAAAAGGCAAACAACACGGCACCATGGACCCCCTCCTCAAATAGTTGGTGCGCTATCCATCCTGACTTGTCCAATAATATGACCTCCCAAGCGTTGTGGCGACCGTGCCGCTCTTGATTTTTTCCACACTTGTTCATGCGGAGTATTTGGCGCGCGGCTGCTCGTTTCCTTATGTGTTGCACGTCCTCTTGCTTGTGTTTCTTGCCCTTTGTCTTTCCCTTTGTCGGGATGCGAGCACAGGTCACCTGGGAGGACCTCAAGATGGCGATGGAGATTCTTCGAATGTTCAACCTCATCTTGGTCCTGGAGTTTGTCGACGATGAGATGTGGGCGTTGGAGGAAGCTTTGGGCTGGACCCAGGCACGGAAACAGGTGAGTGTGTGTGTCATACATGACGCGGCGAGTTCGGGGACAATAGGTAGCGACAGGTAGTATCGTCGTGGCCCTCAAGCGGTACATACATGACGCCGCTATCACCGCACATGACTACCCCGTTTCTCCACACATGAGAGCCGAGCGCCGGTGTGAATCCCCTCCTCCCCCTCGAAGCCGCGAATCAGTTCGACAAATCGAAGCTGTCTTTTTCTCTCTTTTCCGTGGCCGTAAGGTGCTACCCCACGAGAACCAGGCGAAGCGGGAGGTAAAGAAGTCCATCTCCGCGAAGCAAGCGCTGTCGTCGGGGGTCTGGTGGGAGATGTTGAGCGCGAACGTGTTCGACCTGCTGCTGTTCCACTGGGCGAAGCGCATGTACCTGGAGCGAAGCGCCTGCCGCACCTTCGACGAAGGGGCCATCTTGAACCTGCCGCCGAGCATTAAGCACCAACAGGCCGTTGACGCTTGAGGCAAAGCCCAGTTGTCTCCTCGGCTATTTAGGTGCCGCAGCTGTCCTAAGAGGCTCGTGTTTCGTCTGCCTGCCACTGCCTATATGCCATTGTTTGTGTTTTGCGAAATACCCATTTTTGTCGAGCTCCCACTGCGAAATGCACTCACGGCGAGTGCGGGCGGGAGGGGGGGGGAAACGGGCAGTGTTGGATGGCACGGGTCGGAAATCGGGGTGCTTGTTGCACTGCGACCCTTGTTTCTGGCTAGAGTATTCGAGGGTTTCCGCGGTGGGGATTGTGTCTTGTCTCTACGAGCGTTTTGCGCGCGAGAAGAGCGAGAAAGGCAGGCAGCACGTGGCGACGGCGGGAGTAAATATAACCTCATGGTATTATTATTGTCTCATGTACTTGAGGGAGTCGTGAAAAATAGAAAAGGGTCTTGTCTGAAGGATACACGACGCGCTTGCCTTTGGGGGGAAATTTCTAACGTCGCTGTATCTAGACGTGTTTTGCTGCTCAAGACAATGTTCTCTTGGTGTATTAGCGAGACTCAGGTGGGGGCTGGCGAGACAGTCTAATAGCGCGAAGTACGATCCATTTATTGCAGGCATTTGGATTCGGTCAATTGTGTGTACCTTGCACCCTTAGCGGTGACAGGGTCGGTGTTAGTTGTCTTTTTGGTGGTGTCCGATGGTCTCAGTTGCTAGATTTGCCGAAGGGTCCAATGGTTTGTCCCGCTGCTGGAACTTCAGCTGCGACGAAAATGACTTGCCAATATTCCGAGAGCGCGCCGCGGTTGAGCTTCTCTTTCTCGTTGCCTTTGCAAGGCGGTGTTCTTCTGTGATGGGTCGGTGGATGGGGTCGTCGATGATCTGTTCCACGCCGTTAGCGTGGTGTTTGCCTGTCCGGTGATTGTTGGTGTTTGCCTGGGGAGTAGGTCTCGCGCCGCGGGAGACGAGAGCTGTCCAGTCAGAGAGAACGACGGTTGGAACACAGCAGTACATACCTTTACGTTTTTCGTCCCTTTTGATCTTCCTAGGGCGTCGGTGGCGGATCGACAGTTTCCGTCGTTGAGTGGCGTATACTTCGTTGGTGTGGTGGTTGCTTTTCAAGCGTGTGGTCTCCGGCAGGGTGGTGGAGATGGATGTCCGTGTGTGGTGTGTTGGGTGGGGTCTAGGCTGTGTTGGCGAGTCGGCGTTGGCTCAGATGCTGTCGATTGCTGTCGGTGGCATCAAATCAAGGCCATGGCCGTGTTTTCCTCCAAGGCTCGTGTTTGTATGTGACGTTTATTACTCCCCGGTACCTTCGCCGTGCGTACGGGTGTCATGTGTCAGTCAGTGCATTGGAGTGTGAATGATCACAATGACAGGGGGGGCAGGACTGTGCCACAAGTTGGCCCTGCCTTGAACGCGCGGCTGGTTTGCCGGAAAAGGGTTGTGCATGCTCTTCTTAACACTGCCCCATGGAGAGTGGGTGGAAATCTAAAGAGTACGAACGATTTTCGGGGGATGCAGTAGTTGGTCACAGGCAAACAAGCGGATGAGGTTGATCTACCCCTGGGACCACTACTGGAGATCCTCGAAATCGTTTGTGTGCATAATCTCACGGACCCACCCGAGGCACAGACAGACAGTTTCGACGAGAGAAGGAATTGCTCCAGTACCTGTGGTGCCAGCGCATTCTGGGAGCCTGCGACGGTTTCCATTTTGCGAGCTTATCCAGTCTAGCTCCAGAATTGACCGTACGCTCTGGAGATCGACAACACACACCTCACCATCAAATCGGATACAAAATTTGTGCTTTTCAATTGTTTTGGGGGAGGACGTATACAAGGTTTTCGACGATTGTCTACGCTTTTTACAGGCTGTCGCAGGCAAAGCCTAACGACATCACCGCGCCCCTCCCTTCACACTCCCATGTACAGCGAGCCGTAGTTGGAAAACAGCCGCCGCGGTTTCACCGCAGGCGTGCGTCCCTCCCCTTCCTCCTCCGCCACCCTTTCCTCCGCACCAACCCCTGCGTCCTGATTCGGATCGCAAACGATCCAGGCGACGGTTTTCGACGGCACACCCCTGTTGATGGTGTACGGCTTGATAGCTTTCACAACCACGGAGGCGGCCTCGATACGGGAGCCCTGTCAACCGAGACAGAGGAGACGGGGGAGCGGAGTGAGGGCAACACGTGGGAGACCCAACAGCTAGCTGTGGCTTTGGAGGGACGTTGGTGTGGCTACCAACAACGCGTACAAGCTAGCCCCAACCATGACTTTCACGCGATTATCGGCAGCGGAACTAGCCACGCCGTTCTGTCGAGCCACTCCCTCAGTCGCTCTCGCCGATCAATCGGTCTCGCGTAGAGACCCCACCGAGGGACCTTCGGCGGTTTTTGGTTGCTTTCTTGACCATTTGTGAACGCGAACAAAATGTCACGTTTTCTGATGTGTCGCCTTTAGATCGCGGGAAAATAAGAGGAGGCGAAAGAGGTGCTGCTGTGGCTTCACCGGCTACAGCAGGGCGTCCCGAGTTACGCGCAGCACATTTTCGTTGACCGGTCAAGGTCGTCTTTCCGCCCTCTCGACAAAACTCCAAGTTTTGTTTTTTTCACTAGAAGCGAGATACTACCTCGGTCAAAAAACATCGCTTTCACACAGACTGCTTCAGACCTTCGCACTACCACACCACACATCCGGTCGCCCCGGTGGTCTAGTGGGTAGCCTCGCAGCCTGCTAAGGACCAGGTCGTGGGTTCGAGTCCCGGCAACGAGAGTTTTTTCTCACTAAATAAATCCTGGTCTAGGATGAAAGCGACGCGCTGCAAAGCTCGTTTGTTAGTAAACCATAATCGACTTCGTAAGTCGCGAGGGAAGGGATTGCTGTACCCTTCTCGCGATAAAAATACCTCAGGCATGAACCGCAGGAGGGGGTCCAACCCCCCCTCCTATGTGACCCCGGTTGGGTCGTCTAGCTAGTAGAAGTGGAGGATAGGGGCCAGAGGGGCAGACGACACAGTCCAATGATGGGAGAAAAACAAACAAACAAACAACCAGAGTCTAAACGCCCACCAACACTATACCAGAGGACTCTTTGGGCACGACTGATAATAATTGCAAAAGGTTTTCAATCCATGTTATCGTTTCATGGCGAAGCCAGCTCGGCCTAGGAAGACGGTAAGATATGAGGAAGGATACTGTATTTTGTGAAGGGCGAGTCACGCACAGGCTTGAAACAAAATCTAAACAAAGAGTCTCAAGAGCAACCAACCTTTATCCGAAAAGACTAGCAGAGGATTGACTTGGACCCAACTCCAAAGCGGGCCACATCTTTGGACGAATCGACTCGGATTCGACTCTTGTCTTCCAACGCTTGCTGCTCACCTCCCCCAAGGGAATGTTTCCAAGGATAGAAGAACCCACACCAATGTGGCATCCCTTGCCGACTTTGGGGTGCCTGTTCCCAGTCTGATTTCCCGTACCCCCCAAAGTCACGCCCTGCAGAAGACACACGCCGTCCCCGACCACTGCAGTCTCGCCGATAACTGTCATGTCAGGTTCGAGCGGCGACGGGGCGGGCATCGCGTTGGTGGGGCACCGCGAAGTCAATCACTGCAATGCACCGTCTTTCCTTTTCTCTAAGCGCGAAGACTTCTCGCTAGTTTCTGCTTGCCACCGACTTGCCGGACTACCACTGTGAATAGGGCAAGTCAGGAGAAGACAACGATGGTGCGTGCTACGAATGATCATCGCCTCTTACGGAACGCCGTACCTATGTCGCAGCCGCCGGCCATGAGAATCCCTTTGCCAATTGTAGACGCCGGGTGGATGTCCGCGGCACACACCTGCAAGAACGGAGAACAAGCCGAAAAACACGCAACGTTCCACCTGTAGCAATCGCGATGTCAACGCTAGCCACATCGATAGTATATCAACTCGACTGAGGAGACAAACCAGCGCGTATAATGCAAAATGCCACAGAGCTGTTCACGAGAGGTGAAGGACATAGTGACCTGGCTGGCAGGGAGAAAGGCAAAAGTCATCTTGTCCGGAGTGGCCTTCGACCACACCCAAATACCAAGTACTTGGCACAAGGCATACCACACCATGCCCTATGCAAAACAACTGACCACATGCACATCTGAGCGTCGCGTGCTACCGCATATGTACGGATGGCTGAAGGCCCTGAGCAGAGATTGCCACCGTTTTCAAAGCGGCGAAGATATCAAAACCATGCCAATACTGCTGCAAGTCACTAAATAAACCGCTGTTTTGGATACGACTCTATGGCCGGCCACCGTGATACCAGAGAGTTTTGAAACCCACGTGGGAGGGGATTTCGTCTCATGGCTATGGCAGTTTCCGATGACATTGACAACGAAGAAGCAGAGCATGTACGAAGAAATGATGCAACTCCACGCACAAGTTCCTACCCTCTTGATCCTACAGTCGGCATCTCGAGACACACCTCAGAGCAAATCGATTGCAGATACCGGGCCAGGTTGTGCCTGTCTCTCCTCCACAGCCAGTTCATCAGCCGGTAGGTCGTCAGAGCCGTGAATCCCTTGTGGAAGAGCATCACCGTGAGCACGTCGGGCAAGGACGTGTCCTGCATGGCATGGGCCAGCAGATCCTCGGCAACAACGAAGTCCAACAGCGGCTCGTCCGCGTACATGTCGCTCATCAAAGATCTCACCTGCCAACGTGTACAGCAGTATTGCCAGGTGTAAGGTTGCTGTTCGGCTGTGTGACTATACGTGACGACTACGACAGACCGATTCAGCAGAGGGTTCCAAAGGGAAAAAAATTAGCTTCCGGGGGCGCCCAGTGAAACACCCAAGGGCCCGAAAGGTTAAAGGTTGTTCCAGAGTATCATGTCCATAGACGTACATAGTGCCTTTATTAAGCAAGCGGAAGAACTTATTACCACGGTCGATACGAATCTCGAGATCGACAGGACAATCATGGAGGCGGTCCAGTCGTGGTGCACACCTTTACGCGGAAAGACTCGCGGCATCGTAGAACAAATGGAGAGCGCGAAATAGCGGCAAACCTAGGGCTACAGACGACACAATAAAATACCTCTGTCGGCGACAGGAAGGTGGTGGCCATCTTGTCGGCGACATCGCACGAAACGGCGTCTTCCAGCGAAGTGCGAGCCAGCACCGAGCCGTGTATCATGGACGATACGTGCGACTGCTTCGACGCCTCACGGCCCTGCGTACCGGATGGATGGATGGATGGATGGATTGCGGGTTTGTGTGATCCGTGTGCATGCTTTCACGAGGCTGAGAGCGTTGCGGTTACGGTCCTCGAGAGACGACTTACCCCTGCACATCATCGTAGCTCGTGTCTGTGTCAACCATTGATACCAATTTGACTGACGTTCTGTGGCGAAACAATGAAATGATTCATGGTTCTCATGGTACAGATGCATTTGAAGCAGAACTATTGTACCATCCGTTTGTTGTGATCAGGAGTGGTGCTGTTGTTGCGTGTGCTTACCATGAAAGCGACAATTCAAACGGGGAGTGGTCTGCATGACGATGGAGATAAACGGCAGCATGCGACGCCCTGTTCAAGGAATGCATGGACTAAGGGCACCATGGAATCGCATAGTCGACGTCTACAGCTGTGTGTGCTTTCGTCCTACTCTCTATGATGGCGACTGCACTAAACTTTTTTTTTTTTGTATTTTATACTTTTCACTCTCTCATGCCACACACCTCGAAGCGGACTAACTCCCAGAGAGGGTTTTCCGAGACTTGAAGAAGCTTCACCAAATCCACCAGCGAGTGTACCCTTGGATCCTGGCGTTCGCCGCTTTCACCGCTACCACCACCCTTTCCCTCGACTTCTTTCCCGCCAGACCATCGCCGCTCGGCCTTGATGCCGATAGAACCTGATGTGCTCCAGCCAGCGGCGGTGGAGGTTCCCGCTTCGCCGACATCATGGTCATGATCTTTTCTCGCATTGGCAATGATGAGTCTCTGCTCCGAGGAACGCGAGCTCCATATGCCCTGACCACCTCGCAGTAGCCATCGCCATGGCGATTCTGATGCCGATGACCACGACCTTGTTCCTGCCCCGGGTCCTGCAATCAGAGCCGCCGTGCGACTGCTGCTCCGTCTGCTGTGCACATGTTCAAGGACGTTGATTTCGGTCGCGCCTGGAGGTACGGACAGCAGCAACAGCGCTACCACACAAGTTAGTGCTCGTGGTCGTCGTGGTCGTCGTCGTCGTCGTCGTCCAGGAGGAATCATCCTCCCGTATCATCAAACGTTGGGGTGATGGAGGTCCCGAGGCCGCTGAGATAGATCAGAGAGAAAGGGAGAGCTGCGCTGTGTAAGAGCACAGCACTTCCTACCCTCTGTCGGAGAGAGATGCGGCGTAATGTGGGGGGGGCACGCGAATTCCACCCCGGGTCGCATAGAACTATGTGCGTCGCCGCTGTCCTCCCCTTGCCCCTTCCTCGAAAAATGCCTTTGTCCAGCCGCCTGCTGAGGTCTCTCTTCGGAACACGCAGGCACGCATCATCGACCTTTCGTCTCTCTCCCGGCAGTAGCGTACGTCCCGGACACAGCACACATAGCAATCATGGAGACATGTCCTTCCTCGGCAGCCTTCTTCGGCTTCATGGGCGTTGCTTCGTCCATGGTTTTCGGAAGTGAGTGGTTGTTTTGGCGCAGAGAGAGTGACCGAACATATTTGCAGCACAATCGATGCCAGCAAGATGGAGAGAGGGATAGAGAACAGGGACGGCGTTCACCGCTAGCGATAACACTGCCGAGACGAGTTCTTCCTCTTTCGTGCCTCGAGATGTGGTCGTGCTCGGGAATGCCATCCAACTCCCCAGCTTTGGGCACGGTGTTGAACGCATCGAACACGAAATTCCGAGCCCGCAGAACGTTGTTGCGCGGCTCGCATTTTCAGCCCGTCTTGTGTATCACCAGCACACCGCACGCACACGAAAACCCCTTCTAGTTTGCCAGCGGTCGTTCCGCATCGAGACCGCTCCGTGCAAACTCAATTGCAGAGGGTGCCACACACCGAGTGCTGATTACTTACGTTCGCTGTACAAATTACTGGCTCTTCTTAGGCTATCCGTCTGAGTCCATCCGAACCGTTTGGGGCGCCAACGCTGGTAGCTCGTGTTTTTTGGTCAGCACGCGGCACGCAGCAGTAGGGAAGAAGTTTAACCTCTGTGCGCTGCGTTCGCTGGTCCTGCAGAAGCAATAAACAAGTGTGCATTGGTTCTCTCTCCGCTCTGCTATTAGTCCGGTCTGTCACCTAGCCAGCTTGTCGTTTGCAGGGCTTGGTTGGAGAAAGTTGTTCCCAACGTCACAGAGTGAATCCTCTCTCTGTTTTACAGCTCGCGATACTTTTATATGCATATCCGGGCATTTCTTGTTATACCACCGTGTTGCCACAGCAGTATCGTCAATCTTGTTAGCCCCTTATAATAGCTTACACACGGCATTGTCACCCGTAAGGTCTGTTCGTCCAGAAGCACACCCGACCCTCTCTTCCTCGAAAACGTTCCCGTATTTCGGGGACTCGCCGTCTTGTACAAGTGTGCAAGTTCACCCTGTGAAGAATGTGTCCTGTCGTTCGCAACTGCTGCCGTGTGATGCTGTATTGTGCACAACACGTTTGACGGAATTTTATGTGTCGCGTGACAGTTGACCTGGCATGGCTGGTGTTGTGCCGCTACCGGGACCTCGGTGATTCCATTAACTTGTGGACGATTTCAACATGCTTGCAAGCAACAGCACGCAAAAACTGCGGTTCAAACCCCAGTGCGACTCGTTTCTGCCTTGAGTTGGTATGTTGCCAGGCATGTCGATATTTTTACGGTTGCCTTCCGGCACTCCTATGTTTATTTTACTGAAAAAGAGTCTTGCTTGCCACCAATGTCGAGCGGTTCGTTCTCGCACGGGATCAATGAAAATCTCTCAAAAACACGGGTAGCACTGTAGCTCCATGCTTTCAAGCCACCTCGCCAGATCCTCTCGTAAGGCTAAAACTGGGGCATCGTTTCTGGGAACGCCATGCGAACATGTTCGGTGTCGGTATAGCAGCATTCTCCGGGTTTAGGAAGAGAACGGCGCGCTGCCTTTAGCGTTTCTGCCGCAAACGCCCCTGTTGAGTGTTAGAAACCAACATCATACACCTCCCTCGTTGCCTGTGCTGTCCGCCCCCTGCCCGCGTTTGTCACGACGCTTGGAACGGTACCACTATTAATAATGGAAAACAGACATCGGCGCCGCTTACGGAACCGCCAAGTCCGGCGTGGGTATCTCCTCGATGGGTGTGATGAACCCCGGACTCGTGATGCGTAACATCATCCCCGTGGTTATGGCTGGTGTGCTGGGCATCTACGGTCTTATCGTGGCGGTTATCCTCTCGGGAGCAAGTGAGTACAGCAGGAAGGGAGCCAGCTTCGGTTTTACAGCAGTTGCGGCAGCGGCACTACGTTTCAGGGCAAGACACGCTTTTTTGCGCCTGCCCCTTCTCCCCCCTCCTCGTTTCGGTTGTTGCCCCGCGCAAATGGTGGATCCAGGTGTAGGGTTGTCTAGTTTCGGCGGCTGGCACTTCTAGTAGCAAGTTTTTTCGACGATAGGGGTGTGTTCCGGACTTGCGTCGTTCCAGATTCCATTGTGGGTGCCATTAGTGTTCCCCGACGGTAACATGTGCATCCATGTTGTGGTGGGCGGAGACAACCTGGGGCAGTTCGTGTCCGACCAGCGGGATAGCTCCCTCTCGAGGCCTAAAGACCGATAGCGATGTGATCTACTCCCAACCCCCGACCTTTGGTCGTTAACAAGCGAGTTTCAACGCCTTCTTGGGCATGTTGTGTAACAAGAGAAGGGTTTATATCGCCAACGTAGCCTCTGCGGGCAGGTGGGCGCATCTTGCGTCCGAGTTGCGTCAAACGGTCGTTTCGAGTTGATTTATCTTGAAATTTTGTTGGGCTGGCCGACATCTGGCAGACTCAAAAGTGTCTGTGTTTCCTACCCGGGTCTTGTGCTCGAGATACTAATTGATCTACAATTCCGCGCGGCGGGTCGTCGTAGACGAGACACTTACGGAATGCTGTAGGGTATTCCCGCTCATTGGGTCGCCAGCACCCGGACCACCTTCCCTTGGCATATCCGCCGCCCCTTTTTCATTGCCCAGCTGCTTCTGGTGGTGATGATGACATTTTTACCCTCTGCTTGAACCCCGTCCCTACACCCCACCCAACTTGGCGATTTTTTTTTCCAGTCGGAATGCCAGGGGACACCGGTAACACGTTCTCGTCCTTCTCGGGGTACGCCTTCCTCGCGGCAGGGCTCTGCTGTGGGCTCAGGTCAGTCAGTCACTCTGCTTTTTTGCGCGCTTGTCGTCGGCATTGTTGGTCGTGTGGAACATTTTGTTGTGCAACTGTTTTTGCCTCGCATGCTTCCTTAGGAGTTTTGGGTTTTGGCGAACAATCTCGCCCCCACGGTCCTGGTGCATTGTATCGCCACCGCTGGTGTACGCGTCGGTCGGGTTGTCACGTTAGTTGGCCCACGAGCTTGTCCTCCATACCTGCATCGGCGGTTCTTTCCGTGAGCAAAAGGATGGTGCTACGCGCTGCCCCAAACTTGCTGCTCGATTGACAGCGCTCAAGAACCCGCTTGATAACCCTGTATTCCCTGTCGTTTGTCGCCCCTTTGTTTTCACCGGACAAAATGCCTCTACCTGCGGAAACTTCGCCACAACAGCGGTCTGGCAGCAGGCATGGCAATCGGAATCGTAGGAGACGCAGGGGTACGCGCTGTGGGCCAACAGGAGCGCCTTTTCGTCGGCATGATTCTCATCCTCATCTTCGCCGAAGCGCTGGGCCTCTACGGAATGATTGTAGCACTCATCCTGTCTCAGCAATCATACAGTTGCGATTCCTAGGTGTCGTATCTACAAAGTGTTAGCCGCTCGGTATCTGCGAATTGAGCAGGTGCCGATTTGTAGCTATTGCGGACTAGGCGGGCGGGTCGAGCGCCCTGAGATGCGCGAGAAATTTCCAAGCATTCGGCAGATGCTTCTCGCGGGGAGAGGCCTGGCAGGGGTCAGAGGACAGGAGGTTGGGCGGCGGGTAGATTGCATTTTTGTTTTCACCCACGGGTTGCAATGGGCCCTCTAGGCCCCTGAGTCGCCTATGGTTTCCCTCTTGTTTTTTCTCTCTTGGTAGGTGCGAAAATTCTGGTGTGCGGCCGCTTGATTATTACCCAGGCGTGTGGCGCATAAGTATCGCCTGTGCCCATGGGCATCTAAGCTGTCGTCTTTTGATATTGGGTCTCTCTCGTGCACGGGGAGCAGGCCGACACGCCTAAACTGTATACTTTAGGATTGTCAGGAGGCAGGCGGGGGTGGTTTGATGTGCAAGAAGCTACATTTCGTAGTTTCCTTCTTTTTTGGGGGAGGGGTGCTTTGTTTTTAGGCAACCTATCTGCCCGCGGCTCCCCTTACCTGGGGTTGTCTGTTCCAAATAATAGTTTCTCGAAGGTACTTGAGACACTTGCGTACCCCACTTGATTCTAGTGAGAGGGGGGCAAAGACCGCAATCGATAGCCAACGATGGTTTGGCTATTTGTTTCTGGTAATCTTTGTGGGCCGCCCCCCCGTGATCGACCGAGGCAATTGGCGCCCGCAACTGTCCAAGATTGCTTGCCGGGCCATCACGTTGACGGCACGATCTGTTGACTGTCTAAACGTTCCGACAATGGTGCAACTGTTGTGGGTGGCGGGGCCCACAGCTTGTTTCCAGCACACAAAAACAATCCAATCGCAAATTATTTCATCACCAGCCATCCGTGCTGCCTGGGGACCGAATGTAAACAAGTCTGCTTGCAACACAAACAACCCAGAGATCACACGACAGTTTTAGACGAACTCGTCAACGAAAACCTTTCAGCATAGGCCAGCTTGATGCCGTCTTGCGGAGCGTGCGCGTACTGCACGCTTATGGTTCTGCTCCCAGTTTTGCTTCTTGCTGCAAGCCTTGAACCGCTCGAGACCAACATAGGGGAGGACCTTCTCGTCCTCCTTCTTGTTGTTTCACTTTTGACTAAAAACATAATCCCGACTCTGCAGTGTATATCGTCCATCAACGAAAGTCCACAAAGTTCTTTAGGGTGACTGGCTCGCCTTTCGGGATGCATGTGAGCACGGCATGCATATCATGGTAACACCACGACTTGCTCCGCCACGTCCGCTCATGCAGTCATGACAAAGAAACATAGCACGCACAAGGGCTTTACAAACTCTACGAGCCATGTCGTGAGCACAACGAACTCTGACCACCGCAACTAAAAACCATTCAATAGTCTACATTAAAAACCAACAAACTTGCGAAGTGTTCGCGAATGGGCAAGTTCCCCATTGCCTCCGTTTATTCGATGCCCTAAAATGACTACGGCCATCCACAATGAGTATCTATCAACCCCCTCGATCTCCTTATCCCCAAGATGCGGAGTAACAACCACAGCTCTCTTGCCCCCCCCCTCCTAGCATACACGCCTTCTCCGCAAGACCACCATGTTTCGGAGAGAACGCACGTCAGAGCGATTAGGCTACCCAGCACACCTCTTGTTAAATATTCCTCACCCGGAGTTCCACCACCACAGACAAGCGGGTGTGTTTAATGTTACACGCCCGGGTTTTCTCTCTACCGCCAAATAGCCCCCCGAGCCACGCGCACAATTTTGTCACAGAAGGACCACACACGGACGTCCGAAACGCACCGTATTCAAGCAGCGCACCAAACGTCTCCAACAAGTACAACTTTGTAATAATCTCGCCTATCGCGTCAACATCAACCACCACGCACACCACGCGATCTTTAGCGAGCACACAAGGCTCTACTCGATCCGCTTAACCGGCTGCAGGCTTGCCCTTGGGCAGCACTTGAGAGAGGAACTTTCTGACCTCGGCGTATATCACGTCACTTTGTTCTCCTGAGAAGGAGTGCAGGAGGTCTTCCTCCCCGTAGAGGTCAAGAAGCGGCCGGGTAGTTCTCTCGTACTTGGCAAGGCGCTCTTCAACCACCTGTCATATTGATATATGCGAGAGACATGAAAATTGGGCACAACGGGCAGGAGCCGGGGGGGTGGGGAGGGGGTTCAATCACTTCGCTCTTGGTCGCTGGATAGTGGATCGCGGCGCTAGAGCTGCTTGCGCGGCTAGTATATGTGCCGGCAGAACCTTGGGGGTGCTGTTGTCATTAACAATCCCTTTCATTGCGGTGCCCCTATGGCCTTAGAATGTACGAACGTCTGGCCAGCATGAGGGAGGAGCAACGCGCTTTTACCCAACTGAAGTGCCGCGTCGAATCCGCTTGTTTCCACGAACAAAATGGGAAGCCTCGAAATCAACCGGTCGCAGACGCACATACGTCGCGCCCGCCCAAAGTTGAAGATACCAAATCAGCATTATTGTTGATCGACTCCTGGCGCCCTACCGTTCCCTTCGACGCCACAACGTGCCCCCCTTTGTCCTATCTTTGAGTCGGGCTTCTCCAGCACATATCTCTGCAGTTGAGTTGTGGGATAAAACACGCAGACCTGCATTCATTCGCTGCCTCCGGAAAAAGACAGGCGTGGCGAATGCTATATGGTCAGCAGCAACCAACCGGCTGCGCCGCCTACTGCAGCAGCAGTGAGGTAGCTCTCAGAAAACGCGGGATATGTGTGGTGCGCGTAGGTCGGCAGCAATCTCACCTCTGGCTGGTCGTCGTCTCTACGGACGAGCTTTTCCCCCGTGACGTCATCTACCCCGTGCTCCTGACCAACCAGTCAGCGAGGTGTTGGATGTAGCAGCGCCCAGAAGTGGAGAAGAGCCCATTGGTCAGAGCCAGAAAAACACGCCCAGGAACACGAGAAAGGGAGCAAGCACGAATAGAAATACTTGAAAGTCAGGGCTGGGGTGGATGCTGAACGGCAAGCTTTTGCTTGAAGTTGCTTTTCCACCAGTGGTGGGCATTTCCTTACGGCCGTGTCTTCTTGTTTGAGTGGTGGCACCGTGTTTTGGGTTCATTGGTGACTACGTACGATAATTCGTTTTGTTGCCTTCAAGAGGAGGGAAGAGGACGCACTGAACCGAGGCCAACAGAGGATATAAACATCAAGACAATAACAAAATTGACGGCCCTTACAGTAGCACGCTGGGTGTTCGTTGCCCTCGTGAACCGCCAAACAGCTGTAAGTTCTCTTGGTGCCATCGTGTACTTTGGTGACCGTCCCCCGACAGCAATGCATAGAGTTGACGGACTGCCGAGTGGTAATCTGTGCGGGAAGATCAGTCCGCACACTCACAGATAATATGAGACTCTCAAACGACCATTACATTAGTAAGGCGTGTATCCCAGAGCCGGGGAAACGGAAAATAAATTGAAAGCACATTTGAAAGCACAGGGGGCGCCGCCATGTGGTAATGTCGATCAGCAGAACCACCGTGACAAGACTCATCGATGGACTATTGTATGTACACGTATGTCGTCCACACCGACACGAAACGGCTGCCTCGGGCCCTAAGGTTGCTTGCGATCAGTACCAAAAGAACGTGTACAATGATCCGATGGCGTATGCAACAACCCGAAGACTGTTTCGATGTAGCGCTGTGTAGGTCCTCACGTGCCGACTGCTGTATATGGTAGCGTGAGACGTGGCGAGGAATCAACATCAATAATTCCAACACGACAACAGCGACGAAGAGAAAGGATCGTCCGAACAGGCGACAATTTGAGAAGCGTTGGTATGCATGAGAGAGAGTGACTGGCGGGGGCAAACATCAGTCGAGACACTTGAATGTCTCCGTTAGGGTGATCTTGCAACTAGCATGGGCACCAACGAGTAACATCACCCAGGAAAAATGCCGACAAAAACACTAACGTAGATAGTGTACCTTTGGGGGGCGGTAGGCGTACGCATAGACCCTGCCAGATCCAGGGTGTATCCAACGGTCCGTGAGGCGATCGATGATAACCTGTCTGGGCACGTCCAGGTTCATCACCATGTCCACTGGCAGGTGATCCTTAAGAGCTTTCGCCTGAGTTGTGGACCTACGGGCATCAATACACCAACCGTTGTGGTGAGCGTCGTTGTCCCCGCCAAAGCCGAACTTTTCTTCGTGAACAGATAGTATCTGTCACCCGTGTGGGGGGAGCCTGACCTCACAATGGTTGTCGAATGACAAGGTCTTGGCTGAGCAAAACGAAGGGGTACTGCTGTACAGGCAGTTGTGCAACCAGGGTTAAAACAATAGCAAACGCACGGGGCCATCGGTGGTGCCAAACCCTGTGTTGCGGGGGCCTGGCAAAGTGAACTTTCTCATGCCGGCACCAAGCGAGGCACGCCTGCCGAGGGAGACAAGAGCCTCTGTCGAAAAAGCTAAGCCTGCTCGGTCAGGTAGGGTTTCTCGCCAGCAGCGCGACTGAGTACACGTCGAAAACAGAGCCGCAATCAAGACAAACGCCGCCTCCCACCTTGGAAACCCATCGAGAAGTATGTGCTTTCCGCGGCCTTTGGCTCGCTCGACCGCAGCCATGAGCACCTCAAAAATGATCTGATCAGGGACGAACTTCCCCTGGTCCATGAACTCCTTGGCCGTCCTACCCGTCTCCGAGCCGGCTTGGATCTCATCGCGAAGCAGGTCCCCCGTGCTAATGTGGGCGAAGTGGAAGTCTCGCAAGATCTTCCCCGATATCGTGCCCTTTCCACTCCCTGTGCAAAATTGCGTGATGACCGTTTAAAATGGAGAGAGAAATATTCGAAACGGCAGTCCAGATGGTTGAGAGGGATGTTCAACAAAGAGCCAACTCGGGAGCAAACGAGAGTGGTCTTGATTCTGTCCATGACTTGATGTTCTGACGCGTCCAACGCGGTGTAAACGAGAACAACACACGGGAAAGAGAGCTGCAGCTCTAGCTTGAACGTTTGACCGAATAACGGAGAGTACACCTCCAACAGGAAACCATTGAGAAGGAGGAATCAACCCCGATACCAATGTGGCTCACCACACTGCCAACCGCGAAGAGCCCAACAGGCACAACTGCTGTAGGTCGCAGCAGGGACGTCTGAACGGAAGCACCTTTTGCTATCATTTGGACTTGCGTCAGGGATGGGCGTGGACGTGTAGCTCTGGTAGGCTTGTTTCAAGGTGAAGTTTCATCGCCCATTGCAATGCCTCTCCCGTATTACACGTCAATGTACGTATCGGAAACCAATAACGGCACATCGGCAGAGTTGAAGTCAAGCTCGTTCTTTGGTGTTGTTGGACGCTCTGAATCAACAAGTACTACATGGAACGCCAAGGCTTGAGTCCCCCGCAGAGTAACAGCCACCGGTGCGATTGCTTCTGTCGCCGGTGACATCATGTTCCATGCGACACACGCGTACGCCGGTGCTTCGCTGCTCTCTGACGCTTGGAATAAGGTTGCCCCGTCTCGGCGAAATTAGTCCCGATACACGCTGGTCTTGCTCACGAAAACCAGCGTGTAGTAAACTCTGCCAGCAGACATCCCCGCACAGATTGACGTCTTGTTTGACTCAAACACAGCTCGAGCATTCGACCGACCTGGAGCTCCCATTATGACCGCTGCCATCTTCTTTATGCCTCTTGTCTGCAGATGCTGATGTTGATGTCGCTGTCTGAACGAGCTGCCTCGAATGCCAACTAGCCGGAAGGCGCCACGGGGAACCGTCAGCACCATGGTCGGTCTTATGCGAGGGGTAAATAGGCTTGGCAAGCTACCCTAGCCCTTGCAAACTCGCCGCGAGGGACGGGGGGAGAGGGAGGCAGAGGGAGGCTCACTGGGTTAGGTGTGCGTGTGTGTGCGAGATGCTTCTTCGCTGTCGAGCTCTTCTGAGATGTCGATGCGGCGGAATATCGCAGCAATGTCCCACGAAAGGGTACGGCAGAGGTGGGCGAACCGCGAACCGCCGATTCTCAGAATTTGAGCCACGGCGCGTCGGCCTCTTAGTCAGAGGTGTGTAATAAAAGTCGAGAAACATGCATACAACACTGGAAGACTATCCGTTCGACACAATACCCCAGTGGAGGGGGTCTGTCGGCGTTTTTCAGTGAGTGGGGGGAAATGAACCAACCTGCCGTAGACTGCTGTTGTTTACAAAAGCCCGTACAGCTCTTGTAGACATACCCTTTCCCGTCATTGAATATCGCGAGTTCCGATTATGATCTAGTCTAGTCTACAGCATAATGGTAACACGATTCTTGGCACGATTTCATCATGAATGAATGTTCGAGGCAACGAGGCCGAAGCCTGCGTACATGAACCTGTACTAACATCGGATATCAGAAGACCAACACGTTGCCTGTGCACACAGCGTCTTGGGGAGCACTGGAAAATACCACTGTTTAGCCGTGTAGCCCGGGTAATAATGGTGAGCGCGTGCACTGCTGTCGCCGATCCACCCAAAATCTGCATTTATTTGCTTGGGGCAGACAACACGAACTACAACGTATACTAAGACCGACCGAACAGCTTGACATGACCTGCTACGTTTCTCCCGGACGTGCGGAAGCCGATACAGATGCCTTCGAGTTGACTGCGATGTGTGTGCAGTAGTACCTGGCATCATACGACCTACCTGTACCGCACACCGACATTGCGTGCGCGTCTCTGTTATTATGTACAGGCGATTGGGACTTGGTAGAGGGCCACTTGGTGTGACTGCTCGCCTCGTGGTAGCGATCCCCTGGTTGTCACGTATCCAGGGCGGCTGCTAGTTATTAAAGGCGGGTATATATGTCATTCGTCACACTACGCACATGATGATTGACGGCGCACGACACTACGCAAAATGAAAGTTCGAAATGAAAGATATTAACAAGTTCGGCAGAGCCAGAGCCACCTGATACAGGCAACAAACCGTTCGTCATCAGTCTTGAATCCATTGGTCCAGTGTGACGTTAAGCCCACGCAAAGCACGTGAGCGTGGAGAACAAGCCAAGGGCAAGAGGTTGGCCTCTGAACTGATCGTTGCGATACAAAGTTCACTCTTAATTGGTCACGATCCCAAAAATGTCACAGATCAGCCAGCCCACAACGCATAGGAACACGACAAAAGTCTACAGCAGCAGCAGGAGCACCAGCATAATAAACAAGAACAACATCAAATAACCACATCACGACACCTCCAGAGAAAAAAACACGATCACTTGATGCATGTGTGAAGACCTAAGAATCTAATACAATCTCCCCGTAAAGCGCTTCGAAGTACGCACAACGACGGCGGGTAAATTCAAGGGTTCTCAAAAACCCTGTTGCCACCTCCGCTTCAGTACAGTTGAAGCCATACAGCAGTTGTATCAAACAGCCACATAGACTGACTTATATACCTGGCAAGCTAGGGCAAACGCTTCCCAGCAACAACTTTCAACTCGATACACCCGCCTACCACACAGAAATACGAACAGTAGGAGGGTTCAGCATGAAAAGTCGTGGACAGGTAAAAAGCTCACCTGGCACCACCTAAAACCTAATTGCGCTGCGTCATCTTCTCTCTCTATCGCAGAAACAGTGCAACAGCATCAATGGCACCTCATATACAAGAGGAATATACACCAGGATTCGGCTGAGGGAGGGAGGGGGGTGGGGGTTCTCCCCTCGTCTTTTTCCTCCTCGTTCCATTTTTCTTGAGAAAGACACATGCGAAAACGCCCGGACAGAGCACGTCTCGGAACAAAACTGTACACACAAACGAAAACCAAAATTGAGAAAGGATCGTGCGCGGCCTCACGCGTATTGCACAAACCATGCCGAAATTGAGACCAGATCGCACGCAATTTCACGCTGAAACACAAGCCACGCCACACTTCATGACAACAGGCCCGTGCACCGCAACACAGAACTGGATGCATGGGAAGCGGGTCAACACCCGGTGTCAGAACTCTCAATCTCGATCGTGTCCACAATGCGAGGCCACGCCCCCACTCTCTTGCTTGTTGACAGCTTGACAATGACGGGGGCGGTCCTAGTCATTTTGTTGGGAGCTTGATCGTCCTCTTGCGCGCCGGTGTTGAGCGCGGGAAATCACTCCGAGTCCGTCAAGCTTCGGTTGCACTGACGACAAAAAGGCGAGAATGACGAGAATACGCAACGTTAGAATGTGCCAGGGCGTTGCTCAGGTAAGGATGAAAGATGTCTACAGTATACCCTCATCAGCTCCTAGTGCAAAGGCCTCGCGTTCAGGTGAGTTCTTGCAAGCACATTGATCCGATTTCTGACGCCCGTTACAAAGGAGCCTACAAAAACGGGAGTTTCGAAACATTTTCAATTTGTACACCATACGGGTCTGGGTGTATCGATGTGTCAGTTCGTTTATTTTCTCCAAAACCTCACCGATTCGGTGTAGAGGAAATTGTGACGCAAGCATGCGCTCCCGACGTCCTGGTATTGCTGAAGGGCGTTCGGTCTCCGGACAAGGTACAGACCCATTGCCTGTGGATGTTTAAACGGAAGGACCGGGGTGAGTAGGGTTTAGGGAGGATAAATGACAAGAGGGCGCTTGAACGTTTTGTTTTATATTGAAAAATCGTTCAGTAAAGGCACCGCAAGACACAGATCAACGCGAACTCCTACTCATCCACCCTTCCTCCAGAACAAAATTCGGGCCACCTCACGGTCGCATCCAGAAGAGAAGGGAGGCGCACGATTCTTCACGTGAACAAGGCATCACAAGCACTTTTCTTACCTCTGCAACCTCGCCGAAAGGATCTCTGTCGAGAACGGTCCAGATATCCCTCTCATCCGTCATCAGGGCAATGCTTGAGGTAACCTCGAGGAGTGAGGACACACACTCCTCCCACTCGGCCTCTTCGTCGGGAGTGGGGGATGGAGAGCGTGACCAGTAGGGCTTGAGAGATTGTGCCAGCTTGGGCAGGCTGTGCTGGTGGGCAAATTTGTCGGCCAGGTCGGGCGCGCCCTTGATGAGGATGTGCACGTACCTGTTCGGCAGAGCGAGAGAGGGGGGGGAGAGGGAGGCACAGGTGAGAGGGGGCGGCAAGGACTAACGGCCTGGCGGGAAAACACAGCAGTACTGCCTGTTGATGCAACGAAAACGAGTAGAGTCCTGGATAGAACTTCGGCACAAAATGTGCACATGTAGGCTAGATCCTATTTTAACAAGCTGGGTGCTGCCGGATAAGTCTACCGAAGCAAACAATCGGTGCGCTGCTTCAGGAATGTTGCTGTGATCGTCCATGGCCAAGAGTGCAACATGACTACAGTATCTGATCATCGAAATGTGCGTACTCACCCTACTGCCAAAACCACCCGACAGGCGTCGAAGGACACGCCAAGGGTGTGCTTGGACCCCGCCACGGCCCTGGCAAGCTCATAAGCCTTCTCGAGGAACACGGTATCCCCATCGCTAGCAGCGTAGCCGTGCAACGCTGCAATAGCGCCTTGGAGAGCCGGATGGTCGAACTCTTCCAGCGGGTTTGTATCGCTCCTGGTTTTGGTAGGTTGTATTTACAAGAGTTTCAGTCGATGTTGGCACGGGCATGTCCGTGCTCTTCGGATACAGGAAGGGCCATCAGCAGCAGGAGCCAGCGGCGCAAAACGTACAAGGGACAAGTTTTCATGTTCAAGAATCATGCACAGATTTTCCTCTGGCCTTTGGTCGTCTCAGCTACCTCCAGTTTCAGTTTCCTTGGATAGGTCAGAGGCCCAAGTCCACAAGTGACTCAGAAGTTCAAGTTGCAACTCAAACAAGTTGTCGTTCCACGTGCAACTGCGTGGTGCAGTCTAGACCAAAGGTTCAACAGTTGCTGAGGACGGGCCATCAGCGGCAGGAGTCTGCGGCGTAAAATGAAAGCCCAGACACACGTTCGTGGTCAAGAGTTTGCAAAACGGTCATCTCATCTCCGGTCGTCTGAGTGCCCCCCAGAATCGGTTTTCAAAAACAAAAACAGAGGCCAAAGCCAACAGACCAGTGACTCAGAATAGGTCATGTTGACACATGCATCAAGGTGTTGGCGCATTTTGTCACTGGCCTATGTATCGTAGTCTAGGCCAAAAGAGCGCTGGTAGATGAGACCGAACATGGCAGTCTCTACAAAACTTCCAAGAGGCTACGAAAGGCACCAATGCACGTATCGCATAGTCGGGGAGACCAACCCTCAGTCTTGCAGCCGGCTGTAAAACTCACCCCTCATTGCAGGACTGCTGTTGCCGTCGGATAGCTGAGGAGCGTTGTTCGAGTTGCAGCAGCAGGGTGTCGTCGATAAAGTCTACAGTTGATGCGCCCGCCCCCGACCGATGTCGGTCCTCGAACACGAAGCCATCATCTTCCCCTTCCCATGACGCGACGGAGGACTCATCCGAGCTGCCGAAACTAGCAGGGCGGGAGTCAACTATCGTCGCTAAGGTGGAGTTGGTGGTCGTCGTGGATGATGAGGATGCTGTCGTATGTGAGAGGTCGAGCGTGAAAGATGCTCCTTTCCCTTTTGCTGTTGTTGGGGCGATAATATCGCCGGAGTTACGCAAGGCGCGTTGGAGGGAAACAGTTTTTCTGTGGACCGGTGATACTGGCGAGCCGCCGGTGTTGCTGTGCAGGTTCTCAGGGGTGTCCTCGAGAAGCTTGAGCGCGAGCCGCGCAGTCAAATGCTTCCGGGGTTGCCGTTGTTCGGCGTGGGAAATCATGAGTGCGCTGCTGCTGCTGCTGCTGCTGCTGCTGCTGCTGCTGCTGCTGCTGCTGCTGCTGCTGCTAGACGATGCTTCGGGAGATTACAGGAGGAGAAACAATGTCGTGCGAGTGTGGATGTAAGTGGTGTCAGTTGCTCGGCGTTGTGGTGAGATGCGGATGCACCCCGCTCAGAAAACGGTACGGGTGACTCAACGGGCCGACACGTCACTGGCGACGGACTGTCATAGAGTTCAAACCAACCAATGAGTCGGCTGCAGAGTCAACCCAGCGAAGGGCCCGCCAGGAGCCCAGGAACAGCCCCCCAAAGATTTTTTCGCGGAGCCTCTAACTCCGCCCGGTGCGTCGCACCTCCCCGCTTGCTTGTTCAATGTTCGCCTGAACGAACTCTGTACTGTTGAAGTTGTGACTGAAAGCCTTCATCTCGCGTATCGGAGATAGCAATGGTCATCCGCCCGACCTACGGTGCTCGGCTTCGGCAGGTGCTGTGGCGGACTTCTCCCGGGTGGGTCCAACGTGTAAGCTGTATTCCCTTGAATGATATGTATGCACGTGCACCTACCGTCTTATCCTACAACCTGTGAGTAACATGCCTGCATCGCACACTGTAGCACACTGTAGCACACTTGCAGGCTTCTGCTGCCTGTCATACACGACCTACCCATTCCCCCCTGAAACATGCGAGAAACAGACGGGTTTTTGGTTGAGGATGGTGGGTGCGGACTCACGCATCTTCAAGTGATAGAAGGTTCGTCTGGCAACTGGCAACACATCGGTCATCAGCACGGATCAAAACACCCGAAGCATCTCGCCCTTGTACCACAGTACGACCTCAAGTTTCCAGCTCTCCGCACCTTCCCAGGAGGTGCTCGAGTCGAGCAATATCACGATGTCACGGGTGGATCTATCCGTTGAAATCGCCGGGTGTGAGAAAGTGGGTGTTGAAGACACACCGCTACTGCTGTTGTTTTTCCTTTACACCGCATCTCCTCTGGACGACTCTGAGGCTACAAGTACTGCTGTAGTGGACCCTGTTTTTGAATGGCCGCTAGTGCCAAATAGTTCGGTCGGCCTCTTGCCGGGCACTCAGCACAGTTCAGAGTGTGGGGCAACTTGAAACTCGAAGAGTATTGAACATTCCATGGGTGTAGCGCGATTTCACCGGGGGCTTTTAAGATGGCTGAAAGGCTTTATTTGTACAGCAGTGCGGCCTTACATGTATGCAGTGACACCCAAACGTTTCTCCCATGAGTCTTCGATCAATCATCAGTGCTACCCGCACCCGATGATGACCCCTCTCCCTCCCCGGCCGGTTCCCTCCCTCAAAGAACCACCCTCGACTCGCGACGTGTTGAAATTCAGGATGCCGTCATTGTCAGCATGGCCCGCACACCCATCGGCAAGTTCGGCGGCGGAATGTCCGCGCTCTCGGGCCCAAAGCTCGGCGCTATTGCCGTCCGCGAAGCTGTGGCCAGAGCGGAAGGTACTACGCCCGGTAGTATATCTTAAACTAGACTGGAATCGTGCCTACTTCCATGGATCGAGGTGTATCCCCTGCCCCCCCCC
>CACKRE030002808.1:0-16392 GCA_902602495.3 Ectocarpus sp. CCAP 1310/34 | reverse complement strand
GGGGGGGGGGGGGGTGTGGCATAATACAGGACCCACGCGGGTGACTTCGAGCTGCTGGTCTCCGGACCGGATTTCAAAAGGGGTCCCGCGGTTCGCCGGTGACTTCGAGCTGCTGGTCTCCGGACCATGTTTCAAAGGGGTCCCGACAGAATTTTTGAACGTCGGCGATCTCTGAAAGAGGATTACGAAAGGGCACCCGCTCGATGCATACGTAAAGGAACGAAATGTTGACTATTAACGTTGCATTGTCTTTGCCTTGGGATTTCTCGAAAAAGAAAAACGGACCAGATAAACTCTGCCACAACCTGTGCGCCGTCCTGTACCCGTGTGCTGGCACGTTTTGGTATGATGCCACGAGGACAGCCTCTACTGCAAGCACAGAAATAGAAACAGCAAATAGGATTTTCACCTTGACCGGGAAAAAAATCTGTTCCCTGTTCCACGAGTGTCCGCCGGTCGTCCTGACCCCAACACCGCTTGTAAACTCGTACTCCTGTGACCGGGGTGGACAAGCGGCCCGAGGAGCCAAACCAAAGGGTAGGTGGGAAAGACGGACGGACAGCAGTATACAGGACACAGGACGTGGCCGATGTATGAGACTTGATTCACCGCAAGGTGCAATGCAGTAGGGAACCTCTGCATTACGGGACCTTTCACGCAAACAGTTTAAGGGGAACCTCTGCATTGGGGAACTTCATCCCCACCAACGTTGGGGGAACGCTGCACTAGGGAACCTCAACCTGAAATTGGCAGGGGAACCCCACACAAATAATAGGGATACGATTTTGTATTCAACAGCCGCTGCATTAGGGAACCTCAATCTTGAAGTGGCAGGGGAACCCCACCCAAAAGGGGGATACGGTCCCGCTGCCAACTCTGGTGTTAGGTTTCCCAATGTAGAGGTCGTTGAATACGAAATAGTATCCCCATTAAGGTGGGGTTCCCCTGCCGTTTTCAGGTTGAGGTTCCCTAATGCAGCGTTTCCCCAACGTTGGTGGGGGTGAAGTTCCCCGATTCAGAGGTCCCCCTTGCACTGCTATTCGTGTAAAAGGTCCCATAATGCATAGATTCCCCAATGCAATGCAAGGGCGAGAATGGCCCGCGTGGTGTTTCCACCAACACATGTGTGCAGGAAGTTCTACAAGAGAAACCAACCCGTTAGGGATGGGTTTCGAAATGCGTTCAATACTTTAGTATTCTTTGGTATTCGTAATGATAAGCGTTGCATGGAGAAAAGGGTCTTCACAGCGGTCTGGTTCCTTCGTGCCGCGTCCGAACAATCGGACAAGAACGAGGCGAGCGTTGGGGTTCGTGCTCACAGCGATATCCAATCACACAGGAGAGAGGCCATCATTTTCCTGCAACACATGCACCGGATTTGTGTCTGTCAAAGTGTCTAGACTACTGTTTTTTTTAACGCCGCGGCTTACCTAATATCTATCTATGGACCGCGGTCGGAGACCGACTCCAGAACAGCACTCACCCCTAGGGTAAACCGGCAGTACGGCGAGGCTTGAGGTGACAGGCCCAGCATGTCGCTCACCCCCCCCTGCTTGACTCTCTTGACGTCCCTCGCGGCGATCAGGCCCACGTGGAGGGAACCTACCTCGAGCATATCTTCTACTCCGACAGCAGCCATAGTGGAAACCAAGTACAGCAGTACCTGCTGTACGCAGAAAGTGGGGAGTGCGGAGGATCTCGACTGCTGGCGCTGACAGCGTCGGTAAACGTGCTCCCTGGTTCACGACCTGCGACAGCGATGCTAAAGGTTTTCTGGCTGAAATCGAAGCGGAGAGAGTGGTCGAGGCACTGCTGTGGGGTGCAAAGTGCAAGGCACTAGGAACATTGCAAGACCGTTTACTTACTGCACAGGACGAAGCAGCCGATCATGCGGTGCCTGGTAAAGCCCATCCTGAACATCGTAGGGGTTCCGTGTGCACGGTCAGTCATCAGTCATAACATACTGCTGCTGGCTGTACCTACCCCCCGAACCTGGTTTGGTTTCGCGACGTGAGTTTGGGTTCGCGAAACGAACCCGGGTGACGAGCTCATGAAGGTTCGTGACTCTTACGTTTCTCGTGGTCTCGTCATCTGTGGTTGTGTCTTGTGTCTTGTGTATCGTGTCTCGTGCAGCTGGTCTTTCTCGTGGTCTCATGTCTCGTCGAGCAAGTGAGCCAGTGTACAACACCAGCCAGAACATCCCACGTGATAAACAGACGGAGGATGACGACAACACAGCGGCGAAAAGGGAGGGCTGGCGGTACCGTAGCGTCCCCTAATCCCCGAAGTCTGCTGGCTGCTGACCCAGCAGTAGTGGATGCAAGGGCAGGGAGCTCGAAAGCATCAGCGGAAGGCAAGAAGAAGAGTGCTTCACGCCACCAGGAGTAGCGGCGACAGCAGCAGCGACAGCAGCAGCTCGAACGTATGCATATTTGTGCATTACGAGCTCGTTTGTACGGTCTCCATCCATACACTGCTGTTGCACTGCTGTAAGTTATGCAAGTTATGCACAGCAGTGTCGTTTAGGCGGGGGTTGAATCTGCTGTTGTACTGCTTTTTTTTTTCTTCTTTTTTTCTCCCATCATTGGACACTGCCGTCTGCCCCTCTGGCCCCTATCCTCCACTTCTACAAGCTAGACGACCCAACCGGGGTCACATAGGAGGGGGGGGTTGGACCCCCGCCTGCGGTCCCGCTGTATTTTTTTTTTCTCCCATCATTGGACTCTGTCGTCTGCCCCTCTGGTCCCTATCCTCCACTTCAACCAGCTGGACGACCCAACCGGGGTCACATAGGAAGGGGTGGTTGGACCCCCTCCTGCGGTTCCTGCCTGAGGTATTTTTATCGCGAGAAGGGTACAGCAATCCCTTCCCTCGCGACTTTTGAAGTCGATCAAGTTTAGAAACAACGAGCTTTGCAGCGCGTCGCTTCCAACGGATTCCAGGATTTAATTAGCGAGAGAAAACTCACTCTGTCGGCACTCAAACCGATGACCTGGCCCTTAGCAGGCTGCGAGGCTACCCACTAGACCACCGGGACGACCGGTGTATGTAGAATCGGGTAAGTTGGGTTGGGGTTGGGTTGTTGCTGTTGTTGTTGTTGTTGTTGTTGTTGTTGTTGTTGCTGTTGGTTGTCTTTACATTAAAAATCGTTCCGATCTCTCTCTACCCAGTACCTTCGTATGTCCGTACTGATCCAACTCTCCCTTCTTCCCCTCGCTCCTCGACAAGCTTTTGCTTAGACATGGGTTGTANGTAGGGGGTGATGTTGCTGTAGTCGAACGGTGAGACGGACGTGTAGTTCAGTTTTGGGCACGCGTACGGTGCTGCAGGGATTATATATAGGTGTAGTAGTACCTCTTCGGGCTCTTGTACACCTTTTTCTTGCTACGTGTGCGTGTTCTTTAGATCCTCAGATGGCTCTAGCACTTTCGTGACCACGGGCCGAGAGTCTTTGCTAGATTTTGGCATTTAGCAACTGGCATACGGTTTAATGTGAAGTCAACAACAACAACAACACTCGACGCGGTCGATTCCCGTGGTCGCAGGCTAACTTACCCTTAAAAGGTACACTCAAATATAATGGCCCCGAGGGGTCCGCAAGTCAATAGAAATCAAGGACAGATTCTGGAGTCTTCCACTCCCTCTGCGCGCTATGCGAGGTAACAACTGAGACTATGCATTGGAGTCACCATCACGGGCCGGAGAAAATGAGGTACACCCCCTGTAGGGCCTGCTGGGTAGCACCTGTCTGGTCTTTTTTGTGAGGCCAACTCTTGTGAAGGGTCTACATTTTGTCTGGAAACTACAGAATGAGGTGGTTCAACTAAACTGGTGAACGTTCAGGATGGACCACCAGGTCTCCAGTACATGGTTGGATATTCTCGGGGATGCCGCGTAGTCGCCGTGAGATGCCGTGTATGTGACAAAAGAAAGCTGCTTGAGGGCGTAAGCTGTAGACTAAACATGGAACAGGGAACTAGAATCCCTGTTCCCTGTTCCGCGTCGTTGTTTCTTAACTTTTACACCGCAGTAAACGGGAACACGGAATATTTCAGTGTGCACATGCGGCCCGCAGGTCCTCAAAGGCAACAAATACAACCATTGGATGCAGAAAGCCGAGTGGGGGGTAGAGGAAGGAGGTGTAGGTTTTGAAGTAACTGTTGATGAGCACACATCAAACACATGTGCTAGTATCGGCTGGAACAGGCGGTGCTCGTCATGCAATCCGCACCCTCGACAGTGCTCTGGAAGGCTTGCTTTTTGAGTTGTGGTCCACCCCAGCTTGCCGTTTCTTTGAAACTTTTTGTCCCCCATATGCACACGACGGCTACACGAGCATCCGCCGCCGATTTTTTGCATGCGAGACACTTGATTATCGGGACAACGCCTTTGCGCCGTAACCCGTAGCATGCAGCACCTGTGGCAGTCACATGCCCGAGAGTGATCACACACATCTCTCCACATCCTGAATTTCCACCGAAGAGCCCGTATTTCACGTTCCCTGTGGTCGTTGGTTAATGTTAATGAACGAGTTCATTTAGGCCCTTCCCCCGCTGGCGATCGCCGAAAACGCTGATTCCAGAAAACTATCACCGAAAAACAGCAGTAAAAACAATCGCCGAAAATACATAGAAAACGCCGATTCTGAAGGGGGCCCGCCCGAATCGAAAGTAAAGGTCGCCGATTGTCGGCGATGAAATTCACGGTGCCCTCTGTACCTCCTATCTGTACGCTCTACACAGCTGCACACAGCTGAACGGCGTTGCTATGTCGTCGGCTCTTAGCGGTATGGAACACTACTCGAAAATTAGTTGGGATAAATAAAATCAGTGAAAGCGAAGGGGATTCGGAGAATTAGGTGCAATTTGTCCTCCAAACGACAAGTGCAACAGGGGCAGGGTCCATAGTAGTAGGCGCCGCAGATGCCAACAACGGCGGCGGTAGCGACGAAAACGATGGAAACGATGAAGACAGCGACTGAAGACCTGTGTTTTGTAAATTTAATGTACATGTCTTGTGTCGTAGGTCGAAGGGGTAAAAGTTTTTTTTTGCCCCAAGTAGCGCGTCATCCTGTCCTATTCCAGAAGTTTTTTCGATGTTAAGTGAAGGCTCGGAAAATTTGCATGTTGTCTGTAGGAAAAAAATAAAACGGCACATTATTTCTTCGCCTGTCGCCGACAGGTGACCTCGGCAGCAGTCTGACAGTCAACAGCCTCGCGACCCGCTCGTTTTTTGTGTGTACTAGAAGTACAGATATGCGTCGCGATAGTCGCTTCGATGAAGTCGCTGAAGTAAAATAGCGAAAGGTAGCAGCCGAAGAAAATCGCCGAAAAATCGCCCAACATGAAACAGGACTCACCGAAAACATATTGAATAGCCGAACGTCGCCGAAAAGAGTTCATTTTCATCATTAACATTCGCCGAAAAAAATCGTGAAATGCCGACAAAAAAAGTCGCCGGCGGGGGAAGGGCCTAAGGTCATTACAAATTTGGTGCGTTGTTGTTGTTGTTGTTGTTGTTGTTGTCTTCACATTAAAAACCCGTTCCGCTCTCCACTGAGTACCTTCTAATGTCCGTACTGGTCCAACTGACGCGGAAGCCTTCCGTGGTCACAAGCCAACTCCCCCCTCCGCGTAACTACCTCAAACAGGGGACGTGTCAGACATGTCTTCTTTCCAGGAAATATGTTTTGTGTGGCCGGCCAATCAGACTAAAAGTCCGAGTTCCCTGTTCCTGTTCCCTTTCCAGAAAACGCCCTGAGCTCTCTGTACGTCACATGGTACCCTCCTTTGACTTTACGATTCCCCCCTCCAGTGCCCACTGGAGGCGCGGGTGGGCCTCCCAATTCCCTAGGGCTATTTTGCAGTGACGCGACGGAATCGACGACGTCCTACAAAACATTTATTTTTTTGAACGATGTTCACCCTTAAACCGCTCCGAGGCACCAGGTTTTCATTCCCTCCCGCGAACATCCAATTAATTTCAGGAAATTTTGAATCATGGTCTCCCCGGAGAGAACATACAAGGTGCAAGATGCACGAATTCGAGGCCTCGGCCTCGCCTTGAAGCTTCCTAGTGAGTCGTCCCACCAGCACTCCACACCTCACTTACGCGACACACGTAACTAACTCGATAGCAAAAAGATATCCTCGCCCTATGCGAACGAGCAGCAGCACGAGGCGCAGCCGCCGCCACAGCAGCAGCAGCAGCAGACATAGGCACTTGGGATCAGTACCTAGTCCCGCCCGCGTTTGCGCCAGTTTGATTCCCGGCCGCGGTGGCCAGGGGCCTCATCGGTCGCCACCTCGCCCAGGGGCGCAGCAGGCCGAGCTGGGCCATCCCCCAAAAAGAACGCTCGCTCCAACCCCCCAGGCGCCAATCCTGCCTAGGGGGACTGCTGTCGACATTCGTGGCTCTTCCTTGTTGTGCCGCACACTGAACTAACTCGTGGTCTGTTTTGCTACAAAGGACCCGCAACCATGTTCTCCACTGTCCCCACAACTCTCTCTGTTGATCTTCCTGTTTTAACTGTTGGTGTGGGTATGAAGTTTGCGTGCACAACTCTAGTGAAAACCAGCGCTTATCTATGCATATCATGAATCACAGCCACTCTGTCACACTTCCACTCGTTGTTAGTAAACCATAATCGACTTCGTAAGTCGCGAGGGAAGGGATTGCTGTACCCTTCTCGCGATAAAAATACCTCAGGCAGGAACCGCAGGAGGGAGTCCAGTCCCCCCCTCCTATGCTTCCCCGGTTGGGTCGTCTAGCTAATAGAAGTGGAGGAGAGGGACCAGAGGGGCAGACGACAGAATCCGACGATGGGAGAAAAAAAAAAAAAAATCAGCTCCACACTCCACGCCACCCACCATCTTTCCACTTTCCACCCCCACACCATCTTCAGCCTGTACCATCAACAAGCTGATCGTCCCTCACAAGCTTTCCGCGAACCGCAAGTGAATCTACTCCTGCGAAACGAACGTAGTTTTTTGTTTTTGTTTTTGCGTCCCATCTCTGGCGTCGCCTGCTTACTCCTCTTCGGTGCACACTACTACACGTTTGCCGCTTATGTGCACTTCCACTTTTCAGCGTACTTGGTACAGTACAACCAGCTAGACGCTCCGTCCGGGGTTGCACAGGAGGGGGTACCCACGCCGTTTTTTTTGTTTTGTCTTTATCTTTTTTTGTCCCCGCCTACCTCCGGCGGTTCCTGCCTGAGATATTTTCATCGCAAGAAGGGTACAGCAATCCCTCCCCTCGCGACGGCTAAGTCCATGTCGACAATGAAGTCGATCAGTTTACTAACGACGAGCTTTGCAGCGCGTCGCTTCCAACTAGACATGGAATTATTTAGAGAGCAAAGTCACTAATAGACTATACCGGGACTCAAATCCATGACCTGGCCCATAGTAGGCTGCGAGGATACCCACTTGACCACCGGGGCGACCGATGTAGCCTTCCTTTTATCGCCTGTTTCCGTTCTTCGTTGACTTGGTTTTTCCTTGGCCCAGTACAGATGGCGCCCGCACTTAAGAACGTCAAATTTGGCGTGAGGCTCGACGCTTATTGGCTGCCTCAACCCCAGCACATGTTCTTATGGCCATGTTCTTATTCCGATCAGACCCTTGGTCGCTGAAAACGGGGTCCTTTTTCTTATTTCACCGTCGAGTGCTCCAGAGGCGCACCAGGACGCCCTTTGGTGACTCGCAGTTATGTACATACATCGATAGGACGTGGAAATTTGGCGTGTAATTTCACGCGGAAAAATAAGTTGCATCATTCCCATACAGCACGTACCATGCCCATACTGTCCATTCACCAGGCACCAAGATTACTGGTCGTCGACTTGGCCGCATGCTTGTACAACAGACTTGCTTGTTGTACAACAGACTTAAACCGGATCACGCACCGCAGCAGCTATGCTCGCGGTTGAGTACAAATATGAAAACAAACTCCGAAGACTTCAACCTTCTTGGTCGAGAAGGGTCACGTTCGACCTGCGTTCCCTTCCCGCTCTACTAACGCCCAACGTGGCTGCAGCTCCGCCCCCATCCACCTGCTCGACCGTGCTCCTCTCAAGCAAGATCCACGAGCCCACCACCGCATTCGGATCTCCTCTGTACATTTCCAACGGCGGCTTCATGCTGCGCGTACTTTGGTCTTGGTCGAGATGCACACGGTAGTCGTAAAGGTGGCGAGTGCGCTCCTGAGACTGCNCTGCATTCCCTTCCCGCTCTACTAACGCCCAACGTGGCTGCAGCTCCGCCCCCATCCACCTGCTCGACCGTGCTCCTCTCAAGCAAGATCCACGAGCCCACCACCGCATTCGGATCTCCTCTGTACATTTCCAACGGCGGCTTCATGCTGCGCGTACTTTGGTCTTGGTCGAGATGCACACGGTAGTCGTAAAGGTGGCGAGTGCGCTCCTGAGACTGCCGAGGGATCACCCCTCCAAGCCACCCCATGCCCAGCCGAACGAGTACTCCACGCTGCAGTAACGAACTGTCAAGAGCTGCCGGTGCAGATGCTTGAATGCGAAACCCATCCGGAATTTCCATGTCGTGAATCTCGTCGTCCGATTCCATGCTGTCGTCGTCGTCCACAAGACTCAGCTCGTCCATCTGGCCACTGGCCGTCTCTGCAACGACGGGCACAAACGACAATGCCGCAGAAACTGATATGTCATCTACGCAAATATATGTTTAACGGCAACGGCAAGGGCAAAAGCAACAGCAACAGGAAACGCAACAACAACCGAGCAGGGGAGTGAAAAACCCTGGTGGGCATTCAACTTACCAAGAGTTTCTTCGTCGCTAGAATCGCCGTCCTCCACTCGCTCGCCGCTGTGGTCCCCCTCGCCCTCAACCGTCTGGTCATTCCCACCCCCGCACCCATCGTTGCTAGACTCGGAAGGTCCCTCGTCGTCGCTGGAGTCCCCATCGCCCGCGAAGGTGTACGGCTTGTCCAGTCCCTCCAAGGTGATTCAATCATCGCCTGAACCGTCGACAGTCATCGCAGAGTTTGCAGAGTGTGCAGCGACTCATCGGTTCCCCGCTGCCAATAGCGAACGAGTTGTAGATGTTCAGCGAGCCTTTACTGGCGTCCTCTCGTTGTCTCTTTCCTCGATTCGGGGCCCCGCGCGCCGCCGGAGCTGCTGCTGCTGCTGCTGACCGCTTTCCGGATGCAGACAACGCGGCAGCGTGGTCTGAAGACAGTGTAGGGCGAGCGCTGTTGATGATGCCCGAGATGTTTCCATCAACCCTGCGTGGTCCACTCTTCTTCCGAGAACACGCCGCTGCTCCTCAGGTCTCACGCCACATCGAAGGCCTCCCAGTCTTCGCTCGAAAAGGAGTTGCCCTCCCTCACATGTTTTTTGATCACCTCGTTTGCACGTTTTAAACTTCGTTGTGGAGAAGAAGTACCTTATGAAGGGTAAAGGGGCAAAATACTGAGCTGAAAGCCAATACCGCGTTGGCCACTCCGTCCTGCCGATGTGCTGTCATGTGTTTTCGAGCTTGACGGGTTGTTGGTTTTTTGGCTAGTCGTCTGCCAAAGACATGTCTGGTGACGTCGATGCAGTTGTGAGAGGAAGTTCTGTGATTCGCCAGAGGTGAACGCCCGTCGATACCGTTGTCTTCCTTCCATGCGCCGGTTGCTTTTCGTCGACGGCCGCGAAATTGTTTCTTCTCAGTTTGACCCAACGCTCATTCTTCTGCGGCCCCCAAAACATGGTTGTCCGCCCGTCGCAGTCCCTAAAGCTTTAGCGGATTTCGGCGCCCTGCTCACAAGAGAAGTGGTAACCGACAACACCCTGGAACTTGCAGACGGGACGTTTTTCCTGGGCGAGCCTCGGCTGGGTCAAAGCTGTTCATCCGTCCTTGTTACAAGTACCTGTCGGAGCTTATCTTGGAATGTGTTATCTACGGTACGATGCACAAAATTGTAGTGACAGGCACTCCCGGCATCGGCAAGTCCAAGTTTGGTTTCTATCTCATGCACCTGTTGCGCTGTCGAGGAAAAACTGTCGTTCTTGAAAGAAAGGGCACCTGGTACCGGTTCAGTGATGAAGGGGTGACCAAAGGAGATCTTTCTGGTTTCATTCGTGCTGGGTACCTGGAAGACACCAGCAACACTTGGTTTTTGAGTGACCCGGAAGATCGGCCGAAGGAGCTTTCGGGTCTTCCAACGGTTGTGTTAGGGTCGCCCAGGAAGAGCAGGGTTAACGAGTTTATGAAACAACCCGGTTCCCGTCGATTTTATATGCCTCCGTGGTGCTTGGATGAGCTATTTGGATGTCAGCGAGCTGTGTTCCCCCATGTGCCAGAAACCGACGTGCGGGAACGCTTTGGTGAGGTTGGACGTGTGGCCAGGGCAGTCTTCGATGCGGAAAAGCTCGAGCAGGCTTGCCTCAAAATACAGTCAGCGGCTTTCAATATGGATCTAAATATGCTGCAACAGATTCTGTCGCGTAGGCGTGGTGACGTTGACCAGGTCTCGACCGATAGGAGTGGTGACGCACTCTTGCATTTGTTGCCTATACCTGAAACAGGTTTCAAGGAGCTCAGTGTCGATCTTGCGAGTGAGTTTGCCCATAATGTGACGTTAGGAAAGCTTCCCAAAAAAGAACTTGCTCCACTTGCAAGCTTTATCCGGGCTGCTTTCACAAACGACGATTTGGGCGACAAGGTTGCAGGTGAGCGCGCGGCTGGGCTTGAAACTATTGCACACAAGACAATCGGGGGCTAGCGAGCAGCAATGGTTTGACATGAGAATCCTGAGCCGTGCAAATAGCAGCACAGAGTCTGTACTCGAGGGGAATGGTTTGAGGTTGAGTTTTGTGAAGGAGCAGTCATTCGAAGGCAACAGTTTTCCCGATACGCTCGTCACTGGGACGTTCTATAGGCCCGGAAACCCGAATTTTGCACCGGCTGATTCGTTCGGAGTGGACAGCGGCAGCAAGACCTTGTAGTTTTTTGATATGAAATCTGCAGGCTTGCCGCCTAAAGAGGGGGAGAAGGCTGTCAAATGGAAGTATGTGGAAAAGTACTGGAGAAGTGCTAAATAAACTCCTCCACGGCGCGCCAATCAAGAAGAGGTTTGGGTATGCTTTTGTGGTTCCAGAGGGCAAAGTATGGAACAAGGCGACCAAGACTTGCGAAAAGGATGGTGGATGTGGTGATTGGCTACGCAACGTAACTGACGGTTTCAAATCGATGTGTATGTATGCTTAGTTGAGATGCCAGTGTAATTCAAGTGTTTTTCTGCACCGCAGCCTCTCCTGCTGAAGAAGTAGAGTGGTGGAGAGTTTCTACACGGCAAACGATGGAAAGTGTAACACGGCTTGTCATGGTACACGGCCACCCGAATTTCCGAGTTTCATCGACAGAGATTTCTGGCCCGTCGACCTGTGCGGATGCAAGAGTAGATCAAATGGTCAATCAAGGCCACGGATTCCCGCCGCAAGGCATCATCAAATCGGGGTCTGAGTTTTCTTGAGGTTGTTTTCAGTCAATTCCTAACCTATTTTTATTCTGTCATGTATGCTGCAGAACACATTGGATACTTGAACGAATCTGGCATTTCCCAAGATTGAGTTATCGCATCTTGTTTGTCACATGTTGTTTGGTGTTGTTTTTAATGAGTGGCTCGAAATTTCATCTCTCCTGTCATTTTAGCTTTTTCCTTGCGAGTTCAGCATTCGCTTGTCGTTCGATCTTTCCTTTCGCCTCTTCGCGCCTCTTCCTTGGTCACCTTTATTGAAGTGCGCACGCGGTAAGCGGCTACCCTTTACCAGAGGAGAGTTTTGAAGGAGTTCGACTGACTGCAGCTCTATATCAGGTATAACCCGTTTGTATTTTGGGAACTGACTTATCTCCGTAGGGCCCGAGGGGGCCTGGAGAAGTACTGTGAACCGCAACGACTCTTTGATCAAGAGGGGGTGGGGGACACCGCACCCCCTTCAGCTGGTCCGTGCCCGTATCCTGATTCCCTAGCGACAGGGGTCCACATACAACTCCATAAGCCCACCCTAAGTAAACATTTGCCGAAGTATGCAGAACCATGCTTTCGTTTCAACACACAAATCAGATGGGTCGAAGAGATGGTCCTTCTCTCGGTAGCTCAAAGGAAAGGAACTGGCCAGAAGACCCGAACCATGCCCCTCACCTCGGGAGACCAATACGATTCACGAACATCTACGTGGCAACCAAGTTTTCGAAAACCACAAGTTCAGCCACGGCCCAGCCAAAACGATGTGATACGATACGGATACAGCTATCCTCGCGCGCATTTGTATCGTAATATCTTGGGCGCTGGCCTTAGAGTGCGGTGAAAAAATGTGCTCCAACTTGGACAGGCTCATTGAGTGGCGTCAAAAAAACGGGCGGCATCCTTCTCGGCAGCATCCTAGGATTAGAGCTTCGGAATATTCTTTCACCGTGAAACGGGGCCGGCGAAACTGACCCAGGCGTTCGTGCAGCGCGAGGCCTCACGGACCTCCCATCGTCTGCAACCAGGGTACCAGCGCGTTCTGGCTCACCCCCCCCGCCTACTGTCGGCCCTGCCGCATGGCAGTGTTTGTCGGCCGTACTCCGCGTACTTATCGGGACTTGTTTGTGTAGTGTATTAACTTTAGACGGTGAGACAACGCCCGTACCCAGGACGCTGTCGTGCTCGGAAAGGAGGAGGAGAGAGAGAGAGAGAGAGTAGCGGCACGGCTGCTGCACTCAACAAAGGGGGTCCCGGTGCTTCATCACCGTACCCCTACCTTAAAGGTTCTACACCACCTGCGTCACACTTGTACGTACGGGTAATGTATCCACCATGTCCGTAGACCCACGAACACCCTCCCTAGTTCTTCACGCGAGTGACTAACCATCAGTGGGGCAAAAACACCCCGGATACATCAATAAAAAAACCATACGGTGGTGGAGGGGAAACCCGGCCCCCGGGCAAAACCCCTCCAAAGAAAACCCTATCCAACACAAAAACCATTGCTATCACGGTGGATGCACAACGGCCGCACGTATCAGAAAGGCCAAGGCGAAGACAAGATCTCAAGGAACTACGTTCCCCCGGACGATGGTCTCCCAACGCCCCCTACTGCTGCCATGGGTACACAGACCGCGACAGTAATGCGACTTTCCCGCATGGTAAACATGGCCGCTCCGAAGTGCTTAAAACTGCTAGCTACTCCGGCAAATTCATCAACTTGCGCCGGTGGTACTGCAGACTGCTCTTGCTAAGAGCCTTGGTAAGCATGTCGGCATGCTGCTCCGACGTCGACACAAACTTGATCGAGATGTCCCCCGACCTGAACAATCCACGAATGAAGTGGTACCTCACGTCGATGTGCTTGCTACGCGCTGAGCTGAGGGGGTTCTGCACCAAAGCCATAGCCCCCTGATTGTCCTCAAGGACCTGAATGCTGCTGCCACTGGTCTCTGGGGCAATAAACGAAAGCACTGCACGCACAAACAAAGCTTCCTTCACACCCTCCCCGGCAGCAATGTACTCTGCCTCCGTAGACGACAAAGATACGATAGCTTGCGTCTTGCTACCGTGGCTGATGACGGTCCCTCCAACCGTTGTTGCCAGCCCTGACACCGAACGCCTATCCTCAGCGTCGGCGTAGCTAGCGTCCACGTACACCGCCAGCCCCAACCCCGATCCCCGTTCGTAGGTGATCCCGAGGTCCCTCGTCTCTTTGAGGTAGGCGAGGATCTTCACGATCGCCTTCCAGTGCCTCTCGGCAGGGGCATGGGCATGGCGCGCTACCGCACGCACGGCGAACGAGATGTCCGGGCGCGAGAACGTCGACACCCACATCATGCTGCCGATGGCCTCCCTCACCGGCCATTCCCCTCCACTCTCGTCATCCCGCTTCGGTCCTATATCGACACCAGGGGAAGCAGGGATGGAGGAGGTCGACTGCACATCAAAGCGATTCACGATGCTGTCAATGTACGCGGTTTGGGAGATTCTAAGGGTCCCAGCCTCTAGGTCTCTCTCGACGGCACACCCGTCGAACCACACGCACTCTCCAAGGTCTTTGGTGGGGAATGCCTTGTTGAGGGAATCAAGCAACTCCTTGCAATCATCATCAGACCCAGCCACCAAAATGTCATCCACATAAATCACGATAATCATCACCACGACATCGTCTTTCATCTTGCGGAAGACGCACGGGTCAGCCTTGCACTGCTCGAACCCGTTTTCTACAAGAGTATCGGCAGCGTGGTACCCCCACTGCCTGCCGCTCTGCTTCAAGCCGTAAATAGCACGCTCAGCCTTCACAACTTTGTGGGATTTTTCCCCGCACCCCGCGGGGAGCCTCAGAAACACATCCTCGTCCAACTTAGCGTGTGTAAACGCCTGCTTGACATCCCAGTGGTTGAGTTTCAGCGATTTCTCGTTGGCTACCGCAAGCATCAGTTTAATGGATGCGGATGATGGGCAAGGGGAGGATGAGTGGAAGTAGTCCACGTTCGGGATTTGCGAAAACCCCCTAGCGACCAGACGCGCTTTGAACTTCTCAATTTTCCCCTCCTTGTTTGTCTTCCAAGTGAAGCGCCACTTCGAGCTCACAGGTCTACGCCCCTCTGGCGTACCGTCTACGAATGAAAACGTTCCCGTGCCCAAGTGCCCATCAAACTCTTCCCTCATGGCCTGTTCCCATCCCTCTCTGTACACAGACTTGTTAACGCCGGCTACGGTCATGGGGGGGGATTCGACGTCACTCGGACGCTTGCCTATGGGGGATTCTGTACTCAGCTCGGTCGACGCCAGGGCCCTCGCGAAGGCGTCTGGAGAGTTGAGCACGAGGTCCTCCGCTCCCAGCAGGAAGTCCTCTGCCTCTTGGCGCGCGATGTTGGCCTCCTCCGCGCGCTCGCACAGCAGCGCTTGCACCGCCCTCGCCTCTAGCTCTTCCACCACGTCGACCACACACGCGATCATCCAGTGGGTGTGCTCCGTCGTGCTGTTGATGGGCAGGATGGGCAGCCCCGCCTCCGACGCATGGCGGGCGAGCAGGCCTTCGGCACTCGTTGGCGACGGCGACGACTCGTACCTCATGTTCCGGCGAGGGTTCTCCCTGAGTCGGCGGCTGGTGAGCTCCGCCGGCTCGCCAAAGCGGGCGAGCTTCCGTCCCTCGGGCCCGCGGAGGGCCGGGATGTCCGTGTCGCTGCCGCTGTCACTGCCGCTACCGCTGCTGTTGCTGCTGCTGCTGCTGCTGCTGCTGCTGCTGCTGCTGCTGCCGCCACCGCGGCTGCTGCTGCTGCGACGGTCGTCCTCGCCGCCGCCCACATCGGCCATCCCGGTCGACGTGGTAGATGGGGCGACGCTCGCGCCCTCCCTGCTCGAGGGGGCGCCATCGCCAGCGTCGCCCGCGCCCGACTCCTGGGGCGCGGCCGGCGGCGCCGCCGGCGCATCACGCGCGGGCGGCTCCGCGGGCCCCGGGTTTGCCGTCGTGTCAAGGTGGAAACCTCCATCCTCAGGTTCTCCCTCCGCTCTCCCTCCACCGTGGCATGACGCACCCTCCCCGCCCTCGTCCTCCTCAGTCGTGAGCTCCTCGTCCTCCTCTGCAATGGGAGGCAGCGGCTGGGGGTGCGCGGTCGGGGCGGCGGGCACAGATTGCCAGGTGAAGTTGCGAGTTGTGATCGCTTGGCGTTTTTCGTTCAGGATGCGCACGCAATCACGGTTTGTGTTGATTCCAGGGCCGAGGTAAAAACACTTTTTTGCTTTCGGCTCTGACTTGTGCGTGCGCTTGACCTTGTATACGGCGGGTTTGAGGAACGGGTACGTCGCCTCTGGGGGAGGTGGGTGCCCGTGCCACATTTCGTACGGCGATTTCTTGTCCGGGTTGGATGTGGTGGAGGTGCAGTTAAGGGCGTTGCATGCCCAAGCTGTAGCTTCGGCCCAAAGGGAGGGGTAGCTCGGCGCTTCGGGGTAATGAATCGGCGCTTAAATGCGGGCGGCTAGTGCTGCATCCTTGATCAGTCCCAGTGCTCTCTCAGTTACACCGTTGTATTCTGGGCTGTATGCGGGGGTGAACTCCTGCTTGATGCAGTACTTGCGGCACAGCTTTCCGAACTCTCCCTCGAAAAACTCTCCTCCGTTGTCAGATCGCACGACCATGACCTCGGATGGGGCTCCGTCTGCTCGGTTTTCCGCTAGGTATCTCTCGAATGCTTCTGCAGCGTCTGACTTGTTTTTCAAGAAGTAGACGCGGTTCCACCTCGTGCAGTCATCCCTTACAATGAGAGTGTACCACTTCCCCCCCAAGCTCTGCACCCCTGCCCTCCCACTCAAATCCACAAAAACTCTCTACAGCTTCTTAACTGCTCGGGTGGACGTCCTGTTGGGGATGGGCTTGGATAGCCCCTTTGCCGTCGA
>CACKRE030002799.1:113814-133964 GCA_902602495.3 Ectocarpus sp. CCAP 1310/34 | reverse complement strand
CGGTGTTTGCCATCGGGGATGGGTTTTCGTCGCTTGGCAACGACGTTGTAAAACGAGCCAAATCACTTCGTGAACTCGGCAAACAGGTCACCGGTTGTTTTTTTTACCTCTTTTTTTTTTTGTGGCGGTAACCATAATAGTGGTGAAGTAGATCATGTTGTGCGGGGTGGACAACCCTCACTCCGCGCATCGTGAACTCGGCAACCAGGTCAACGTTTTTTTTTTTTTTACCTCCGTTTTTTTTTTTTGCCGGTAACCATAATGGTGGTCGAGTAGATCATGTTGTGCAGGGTCGAGAACCCTCACTCTGCGCAAGGGGAATGATCGCACCACGTTGTGTTAAAATGGTTACGCATCCTAGAGGCAGTTACACAGTGCTTACAACTGTCTCTGGAAATGAAAGCACCAGAAAGTAAATTAAGTCACACGCAGCTGTCATCCGTACGCAAGGAAGTAAGCACAAGATGCCGAACACCCTTAGCAGGATGCAGCGCACCCTTCATGCGACTCGCCGAATATCTCACGGCGCTTCGCGCTTGGTGATGTGAGAGCCTGGTCCGGTGAGAACCCGGCGTGCTCCGTCCCGGCTTTGTAGGGATGCGAGGTCAATGGTCTAACGACTACGGCATGCACGACTATGAGTACACACACACACACACACACCCCTGCTTGCAAGTATTATTGTTGACAATGTACATCTGTCAGCTATACCAAGAACTATACTGCTGCACAGGGGGAGAGCATTCCCTCCATTCCTCGACGGAACAGTATTACCCTCCTCTCACACTTCAATATTATTTCGCTGCTGATCGGTGACCTCTAGGTCGAGTCGCCGGGACCTCCGCTGCAACATGCGACATCGTTCAAAGCGTTTTCTCGGGCCCTCATGGCGTTCACAACGGGTCGAAGCTTTGACGGAGAAGGCAGAGAAATATCCCGCTAGCCATGTCTCACAGAATTTTATTTTTGTTATGGTGCTATGATATGGTTGTTGCTCTTGCTGGTGCATGAGGGCGCCTGGCGCGGGATGAGAGCCATTTGTTTTCTGTGTCTGCAAGGGCGTTTGGAATCTGTCGCTGCTGCCTCTTGGCTTCGTCCGCGCCGTTTGTTGTCCGTGCGAATTGTGGCTTGTGGGGGNTCGCATCCCTACATAGCCGGGACGGAGCACGCCGGGTTCTCACCGGACCAGGCTCTCACATCACCAAGCGCGAAGCGCCGTGAGGTATTCGGCGAGTCGCATGAAGGGTGCGCTGCATCCTGCTAAGGGTGTTCGGCATCTGTGCTTACTTCCTCGCATCCGGATGACAGCTGCGTATGAATTAATTTAATTTCTGGTGCTTTCACTTCCAGAGACAGTTGTAAGCACTGTGTAACTGCCTCGAGGGTGCTTGACCATGTTAACACAACGTGGTGCGATCATTCCCCTTGCGCGGAGTGAGGGTTCTCGACCCCGCACAACATGATCTACTCGACCACCATTATGGTTACCGGCAAAATAAAACAGAGGTAAAAAAAAAAAAACGGTGACGTGGTTGCCCAGTTCACGAAGTGAATTGGCTTGTTTTGCAGCGTCGTTGCTATGCGACGAAAACCCAACCCCGATGGCAAACATCGGGGCCGGGGCGGGGGGGGGGTTCTGTGTTTCGTGTTGGGAGAGACAGTCGTTTCTACCTCTGCGTTTGGACAACACTGCTGCCGCTACGTGTAGCTGTTGTCTCCGGCTGAGCGGTGTTTCCTCACAACAAAGGTAGTTGGTTGCGGGGGTTGTTGGTCGTCTCCATAATCGACGTCGCTGACAGTCATGGGCGAGGGCATGCTGTTGTCGGGGGACATTCAATATACAGAACGACGTTCGGAAGGGTATGTGTGTATTCTTTCAAATTTGAAGTACCTTTCATGGTTCTCGCTTACATGTAATCGTGCAACTTGGGATGTTGACCCTAGGTAGAGATGATAAGCCGCGGGCGGAGATGGGTTAAGACAAGAGCTGCTGGCAATGTCTATGATGCATGGGCACGGGATGTCATTGTTTCAGAGGGTTGCTCGGGAATTTGCCGACGGTAAAATTATAGTGATTCGAATACAGGGGCGAAAAAACAAATGAAACATAACAAAAAACAACGTACTGCAAGGGAATTGAACCCACCACTTACTACAATACAGACAGTGTTGAGCACTGCAGGTTGTTGTAGACCGGCCGCATCGTGCGCAATCTATGAAAGAGGGTACGCAATGCATTACCATCGGCAACCTGCCCCCTCATCGGCTTGTGCGCAACGCGTCAACCTGCAGGAAAGGGTACACGTTGCACTGTTACCGGCAACCTGCCCCCCCAACCGGCTTGTGCGAGGCGCGCCAACTTCCAAAAAGGGTACACCTTGCGCTGACATCGGCAGCCTACCCGCTGTCCAGCTTGTAAGCAGTGCACCAACCACAAGAAGTGGTACGCCTTGCACCGCCATCGACAGCTTAACCCCTATCCGGCTTGTTAGCAGCGCACCAACCACCAAGAAAGGGTACACCTTGCGCTGACATCGGCAGCCTACCCGCTGTCCAGCTTGTAAGCAGTGCACCAACCACAAGAAGTGGTACGCCTTGCACCGCCATCGACAGCTTAACCCCTATCCGGCTTGTTAGCAGCGCACCAACCACCAAGAAAGGGTACACCTTGCGCTGACATCGGCAGCCTACCCGCTGTCCAGCTTGTAAGCAGTGCACCAACCACAAGAAGTGGTACGCCTTGCACCGCCATCGACAGCTTAACCCCTATCCGGCTTGTTAGCAGCGCACCAACCACCAAGAAAGGGTACACCTTGCGCCGCCATCGGCAGTCCGCCCCGTGTCCAGCTTGTTGGCAATGCACAACCACCGAGGAAGGGTACACCTTGCACTACCATCGGCAACCTGCTCCCTGTCCGACTTGTAAACAACTCGCAACCTCCAAGAAAGGTATACCTTACACAACCTGGGCGTCGTTGCATTGCGAGGATTACCCAAGGTGGGGAGGTTGCAACTCGTGCCAAAATAACCTCGATTCAGGTTTTGGCAAAAGTGCCCCTACAACCCGGTCTGTTGGCCACCCGTGTTGCATCATGTGTTTCACCCTGTCTGGACCAGTCTGGGACCGTAGAATTTGGGCTCGGTCGTGGTACTATTCGGTTTCCTTCTTTTCTCTCCCTCTTTGTGCCTCCGTGTCTTATGGTTGCGGTCGTTTTTCCTTCTCTTCCTGGTTTCCCCCTTGGATTTATATCTTCTTCGCGGTTCGTTGTGGAATCTACGCCGCGGTGCAGTAGGGTGCTTACCACTGTTTCTCTCTGAGCGTCGGGTTGTGCATTTTCTTGTAGACACTCTTCTTCTTGCTGCCGTTTACGTCTTGTGGCGGGACAAACGTGGTTTTTCCCCCATTTGCAACAGGACATCGTCCCGCGCTTTCGATTACTCGTACCGTAGAAGACCCATAGTCTAGAATAATAATACTTGATTCCATTTGCGATTCCAATTGGCCTTCTGCCTTCTTGTCGGGTGCTGCCGGTCACAGTGCCACATTGTAGTATTTGATCCGTGCGGGGTGTGTCCGCGGCAGGAAGACATTCTGTACATTAGTATACGTATCACGGGATTTTGGCCATCGCTTTCGAATTCTTTTTAGGATTGACGTGCTGTTGCAACCCGTCTCGCGATAAAAGAAATAGAAGCATGCCGCTTCCGAAGTGCAGAAGAATCTGTGATATCAAACATTCACTGCTTAGACTACAAGTCTTCTTGCGAACACTTTCGTTTAGAGCGCATGGCGCTGAGGGCGCAGGTTGTGACGCGGTCTTTCGTTTATTTCTTAGACCATGCATACCGTTTTTTTCGTTCTTGGTACCGTATGAAGCAATGCCGTATCGATCGTCGACATTGAAACCGCGTGAATGGACAATTTCATCTTCCTTACATTACCTCGCCACATATATATCGACTCCGTCCAGACATTCCCCCGTCCTGCGACGGGAGTCTGGCCACCCGCCCCATTGTCGGGGGGGGGGGGGTCAATCGTTCCCCCTAGTTCGATACACTCGTCGGATAGTGACGGATGATATCTTGGGTAACACTGTAGACACTCTACGGAGGAACGGGCGGCAAGTTTATTTGTATGTTCCTTGGGAGTGTTACGGAATGCTGGAGGTGCCTGAAGTTCAGGGGTTCGCGTGTATCTGGCATGCTAGAAGTAGAACCTTTTCAGACGTTGTTAATCGCGCCTCCGTCTGATTCCGGACAACACGTTGTTGCCGTTTTTTGTATCGCACTCTGACCCACGATACAACAGTGTGTGTACAGCGAGAAGAGTGCTTCGGAAGGGTGGACGTACTGAACCGACGCTACAGCAACGATCAGCACCGGCAAACCATGTATCTACGCTTGTGCTGGTGACAAGAACGGATATTACCCACATCTTCCGCTCCCCGTACACCCTGGATTGTCCAAAAGGAAACAGCGGTTCTACATAAATCATCGAAGAATCCGCTCAAACATGACTTTGTTCGATGTGTCTGTCAAACTTGTAAATGTTCCTGGCAAAAAAAAACAGAATCCACGCAAGATCCACAAACGAGTTCTTGTAGAGACGCAGATGATCGTTTCGAAGGTGCGCACCCAGCTCAATCTCCGAAACCGTGCTAACTGTAGACGATGCGTACATAATCACATGCAAAACCTGCCGGTAGATTCCCGACACGTCCCCTGCTGCAACAGACTGGCACGTAATCAAAACACGCCTGCGGATGCGGGCTCGAACCCTTCCATTGGAACCAATCACACTCCGTCTTGGCCATGAGGGTCGTTCTTCTCTCATGTCTTGCTTTTCACGCCACCGGCCCCGCCAGGAGCATGGCCGCCCTTCGCTCACTCCTTCTTGTTGGCGCTGGTTTTGCCACCGGGCGTCAAACTCAGGTTCTTGTACTTAGATTTGCCGGTGGCAGAAGGCGCAGCTTCCGTAGCAGCAGGTGTCGATTTCCGCCCAGCATCAGTGGAAGCGGCCACGCTCGTCGTCGCCGCATTCGTCCCCTCATCGCCGGCATCCGGTTCCAGGTACTTCGGCAATCTCCTTGGCTTCTTATCGATCACCCAGCTAGCCGTTGGTCTGACTTTCCCGTGCTTTCCCCACCCCGCCGGTGGTGCATCTCCAAAGTCGGCTTGCGGAAGGCCTAGAAACTTTCGAGTCTCTTCGGTGAGGCCGCGCCCGCTGAACTCGGGGTTCTCGGCGCGAAGATAGGCTGGTCTTTCGTCTGCGGGTCGATTATCCTTGCGTATGTTCTTCTGCCGTGACCGTGTCTTCTTGCGCGAGCGGTGCTCGTCCATTCTCCCGCTTCTTCCCCCCGCGTCTTTGGCTTGGTCGACGTTTTCGGCGGTATCGGCGGCAGCACCCGCAGACTTGGAGCGTGCCTTCCTCCACCCCCGCCGCTGTTTCTTAGATTCCCCCGGCTCCGCTGTTTCTGTACCTTTCCCGCCGCCTCCTGCTTCAGCTTCCGCTGCCGTCATCGGAGAAGTTTCCTCCACAACGGTTGCGAATTTTTTGTCTGGCGTCGCTGCGGTTACAGTAGCAGAAGCAGCGGCAGCAGCAGGAGCAGCAGCTGCGTCTGCTTCCACAGTGGCGACCTCCGGCGCTGCAGACTTCTTTTTTCGCCTGGCTTTTCGTTTCCCACCCGGCTTCTCGCCGTCGTCAACCGCATCACCCGCACAACTTCCGCCGCTATTTCCGTTCCCACTCCCAACAACTGCTTCCACCGCCCCGTTCTTCTTTCTCGACTTCGTATCCTCCGCCGCAGTGGCCGCAGGATCTGCTGGTGCTGGTGCTGGCGCTGTGCGATTTCGCTCCTCTTGTTGTTCAGCCCTCTTCTTTTTATTTTTGAAAGACGCCGTTTTGCTCTCTCCGTCTCCCTCCTTGTCGTCGTCGACCACGCCGTGCGTGTCCATCTCGCCTGCGATGGCATCGCTCAGCTCCTGGCGCTGCCGTTTCCGAAGCATCTTCTTCTCCAAAGCGCTCGGTTCAGGCTGTGCGATGCGACAGCAGGAGGCGCACCCGAATGGGTTGGATGGGTGAGAATATCGGGTGCGATCATAGACGGTGTCACGGCTTTCAATCATCTCCAACAGCGGCCGAAAATCAAGCATACACGTATCCGTAATAAGCAAAGAGATGGCACCGCCCCCCTGCACCGATTGCAGCTGAGCCATGGAGCTGCATGAAATACCATTATACAACCAAGACTATGTGCCGACAAAGGGCCAATAGTGTTCAAACACGTGTTCACGCACATCTGGTGGGCCGGAGGGAAAGAGATTCGAGCACGATGATGTTTCGCCAAAAAAAATCGACGACTTGACATCGTTGCTGTACATGGACAGACAGACAGGCGGGCACACATTTGGCCACACATCAACCCCCTTGCCGCAATTGCACTGAAGTAAGTATCAAGGGCCATGAAGGCTCTGCCTCGCATGGTTTGTGTGAGGCATCAGGCCGGAATACTCCTGCCCTCGACCATGAGTCGCACACCCATTAGCAACGACAGCCACATGCAGCACTCGAGCTGGCGCCCGGGGACACATTGGACTGTCTGTGTACAAAGCATCGAAAGTGTCATGCGTAGGTTCGAAGAGTCTGCCTGAGACACATGGGATGACGTTGTCGGCGTTTGTCTCGAACAACCCAGCGTAATCAGCGGCAGCTTCAAATTCGGTATTTTGACAGGTTTGGCGTCCAGGGGTGGTGCCAGGAACGCTGCTCTACGTCTGAAGGTCTTGTTGCTATGTAAATCTGATAAATGATACACAGGTCAACACATCTGGTGAAAGTGCTGAGGATTGGACCGAGATTCAACATTCCCAGGAAACCCCTTTACAACGTTGTACTTCACCCAAAGTATTTGCAAGTAGGACTCGATTTGCCCTACTTTCGTTTCTTTTGTAGAGGCGTGTGTAAATCGTCAAAGACGTGTGTATATCGTCAAAGGCACCTACAGTACTACTCCTTCGGGGGATCTGTGAGCTTTGAGAGAAACACGCCTCAGAACGCGTGTGTGCCATGAAGCACAAACACTGCGTCTGCAAGGGATCCTACAGTGTTGGGAGTTTGGATTGCGTAGATTGCGCCGCATATTCTTGTTTGTCGGGTACACGAAACCCAAATTTAGCAACGCCTGAGAATTTTTCCATAAAATGACTGGAATTTACAACGGAGGACACCCTTGCGCAGAAGGAGACCGGGCACATCGCCACAGAGCAGGGCCAACCAAGGAAGAGACTTGACGGGTGCAACTTTATGGTGATGCCATAGGATGTCATCCACTTGGGGGGTCGCGATTCGACCCTCCCCAATAGAGATTTGTGTCGCCAAATATCATATGGAAAGTGAAGCACGTGAGATTCTACGTAGAACGCAGAAGTTCAAATATCCCGCCACCACGCGACACCGCAACAGGCCCACACTCTCTGTGAAAGATGAAACCCGCGATGGGCAAATCTCTGAATTTCTCCATCCAAAGACCTCCAACCGGAGTTCTGGCGGGGGATCTAGAAAGCCCACAACCTTCTTGTATCATCAGTATTTCTCAGTCCAAACCGGCCTCTCCAATACGGCCACGCCGTCACGTACACAGGGTTCAGACCGGTTGAAGCTCTGGAGTAGGTCGGCCGTCGGGGCGCTGGAACACACCCGCACCGACAAACGGAGCCGTGAAACCACCTCTAATACCACTGGGGTTCATGTACAGGCACGCGTCGTGCTTTTTCGATGACCATGTTGAACTGTGTGGACTACAGAAACGCGTTGTGGAAGGTCTGCTCTGACCGGTGGTTGTGGGGGGGCGGCTGCGTAGAAGGTATCCCCGCTTGTGAAGAGGGACGCCTGATTATACAAAACTACACTTTTGAACCAAAGAAGTCGCACGCAGCCAGCATCCACACGTTCTTCAAACCAAACGATAGCTGATCACCACCGCTACTCGTCCCGGTTTTCACTAATCCAAACGGTGGCCTACAGCGTTCTCGAGATCGATACCCAGAGCAAAAAAAAAGGCGGCGCAATCTAGTCTAGACTACACAAATTGATATGTGCGGATGTACAAGGACCTCGTGTCCAGTCAAGATCGAGCAAAAAATATCAAATGGGCTGCAGCACGCCGGGTAGCGGAAACCTATCTTTGTCCGCAAAAAAACAGCAACCGAGGTATGTTGATAAGGAGCAACACTTGTGCAACAGGAATCATTACCATTCGATTTGAACGGACAAGATGGCGGCTTGCGTGCGCAGAACAAGCAGCGCTCTATCATGTGTCCTGTGATCCCAATGACGATGATGATGCGGAAAAACGACAATAATTTTGCAACCAAACCTGAAACTGAGACATACCCGGTCCTGCTTGGGCTTCTTTGGGTGGGCACCCACTCCCAATCTTCGATTAGGGTTAGTCTTTCGCGGGTCCTCCCTCCTGGGCTCGACCTCCGCAGCAGCAGCCGCGGCAGCGCTGGTGTCGCCTCCGTCCACCACCCAGTCTTGAACAAACGACAGGGAGCCAGCGTCGAATACCACATCATCGACATCCTCCGCCACACCTTTGGCTTGGCTGGGAGGAACATGGCGTGCAGGTACGTCCCCTCGGTTGGTGGTCCTCATCACCCAGCCCTTGTCTGACCATGCGCGTGGGTAGCAAGCACGTGTCCGTGGCAGTCGCGTGCTGGTTGTAGTGTTGGCTGTTGGTTGGTGTGCTGCATTTACGTGGCAGCTCCGTGGAATCGGAGGAGTTCAATAGACTACATTGTGGCGTTGTGAGCTTGTTGCAGGGGATCGGGGATCGAGTAGACACCTCGGCCGAGGGCCTTTTTCCTTTTTCTGCCCCACGAAAACAACACAATCACACAGCTCCCAGGCCTCCCAGCTGTCCCTAGCTTCTCCGATGTAGTACAGGCAATGTTCTTGCTGTCTGGAATGTAGTCTAAGCGTCAATCGACAGAACTGGCTCCAGGCATGTGCCGTTTGGGAGGAAAATCCGTTACATTGTTTTTTTCGTCAGATCAACAGATCATTTGTTTCCTGCAATAACAACAAGTTAGACCGCACTTTGTTATTGCAACCGGCGTACGTAGCTAGGCCATTGAAACCGCGTGTACAGCCATTTGAAGGCGTTTCAGGAAGTATATACAATATTGTACGTATGTGACAAGCGGTACAATAACAAAGGCGTCTGAGCAACACGGGAGGCACTCACCGGGTCAACCCCCCCCAGTCCCGGACTACAGTAATTTGTACTGCTGTAAAGATCCGGACCCTCCGTACCTTGCGTTCGCCCTGTCGCACTCCTCCTACCCACACAACACCCATCTGCTCGCGGCCCCACATCAGAAACCGCGGGCGGATCGCATGTACAATAAGGTGCCCCTGGGGTTGCCTCGTCACCCACATCCTGGATTGGCTCAGGAAGGCCAGCGCCCGCATCTACGTAGACCATTAATAGTAGTACAACCGGTTTAGAGGAGGAGCAAGAGGTGGGTGCCATCGCTGCTACACTGCAGACCTAGCAGAGAAACCTGGGTGTGTACAACCATGCAATCCGTGGGCATGACCCGAGGTGCTTGTCTGTTTACCCGACCAATATGTGTATGATGGTTGCAACGCGACCTCACCATGTGTCCCATGTTCAAGGCCGAGGGCTTCCCTTTCTTTCCCAGGCTTCCTCGCTTCCACGCACTTTCACCTTTCATTTCCGCGGCCTTGCGGCTGCTATACCACACCAGTCGCAGGCTTAGTGCTTTGATCCCCCCCCCCGCTTGGCAACGACGTTGTAACACAAGCCAATTCACTTCGTGAACTCGGCAACCAGGTCACCGGTTTTTTTTTACCTCTGTTTTATTTTGCCGGTAACCATAATGGTGGTCGAGTAGATCATGTTGTGCGGGGTCGAGAACCCTCACTCCGCGCAAGGGGGGTGATCGCACCACGTTGTGTTAAAATGGTCAAGCACCCTCGAGGCAGCTACACAGTAGTGCTTACAACTGCCTCTGGAAGTGAAAGCACCAGAAAATAAATTAAGTCACACGCAGCTGTCATCCGTACGCAAGGAAGTAAGCACAAGATGTCGAACACCCTTTGCAGGATGCAGCGCACCCTTCATGCGACTCGCCGAATACCTCACCGCGTTTCGCGCTTGGTGATGTGAGAGCCTGGTCCGGTGAGAACCCGGCGTGCTCCGTCCCGGCTTTGTAGGGATGCGAGGTCAATGGTCTAACGACTACGGCATGCACGACTATGAGTACACCCCCCCCCCCCCGGTGTTTGCCTATCGGGATTGGGTTTTCGTCGCTTGGCAACGACGTTGTAAAACAAGCCAATTCACTTCGTGAACTCGGCAACCAGGTTACCGTTTTTTTTTTTTTCCTCCGTTTATTTTTTTTGGGCGGTAACCATAATGATGGTTGAGTAGATCATGTTGTGCGGGGTGAACCCTCACTCCGCGCAAGGGGGATGATCGCACCACGTTGTGTTAAAATGGTCAAGCACCCTCGAGGCAGCTACACAGTGCTTACAACTGTCTCTGGAAGTGAAAGCACCAGAAAATAAATTAATTCATACGCAGCTGTCATCCGTACGCAAGGAAGTAAGCACAAGATGCCGAACACCCTTAGCAGGATGCAGCGCACCCTTCATGCGACTCGCCGAATATCTCACGGCGCTTCGCGCTTGGTGATGTGAGAGCCTGGTCCGGTGAGAACCCGGCGTGCTCCGTCCCGGCTTTGTAGGGATGCGAGGTCAATGGTCTAACGACTACGGCATGCACGACTATGAGTACACGCCCCCCCCTCTAGATTATATGTGAGTACCTCCACGCGCATGTCAACTCGCGGATGATTCCTGAAAAAAATAGCTGAAATATACGATGTACGTTCGTACATGCGTACGTCAGTGTTTCTTGAGACTGAAAATGAGCAAGAGACGCAACGAGACACGTGTTTGTAGACTTCTACATTCTACAATACAATAGATTAGTAGGTGCAGAACCTTTCATCGAAACTGCATGTGGCAGCGAGGGGACATACTTCGCGAAAGCATTGACAAGGTTGCTACAACGCCTACTGCTACATACATGTAGACTAATATTAAACGCGTTGCAACAAAGTAAAGGGTAACGACAACAACAGAAGCAAACAGACAGCCAAATACCGCCGTGCCGAGAGTCTCCTGTTGCAAAAATAATTTCGGCGTTTCGCTGCTCCAGCATGTGTGCGCCTTTGTATTCAATGTCAGTAGTGTTGAGGGTTTGAGCGTGACTAACGACCCCCTTAACCCTCCACCAAGTGTACCCGTTCAGGGAGCTCATCGACACCGGCAAGACGGAGGCCGTGCTGGGGAGGTCGATGGGGCAGTCATCCCTCCGCATCACACAGGCAAGAGGTTGGTAATGATAGACCCTCGTGCCCGCCGCACTAGAGTTCACCAATACAAGCAGCTTGCCTGCCTCATGCGGGAAGATGACTGCCCTAACCTCCCCGGTATGGCCTCCGTCTTGCCGGCGTCGACAAACTTCGTGGGGGGCTGCCCCCACCCCCACGATGGCCGGATGCGATCTGCGGCGATGTTCTCCATGGTCGCCTTGCCCTGGATAGTCGTCGGGAAGTGGTGGGTAGAACTCTTCGTCGTTGTGTGGGTAGGCATCGGTGTCCTTCCCGTAGACGACCCCTCTCACAAAGTGCATGAACCCATCATGGCCGCGGTCGCTGAACTTGATGATTTCTTGTCCTTAACTAAGGTGGAAAACGCGGTGGAGTCATCGAGGTCCACATTGGTCGCAAGGTCAGGCTTCGACGAGTATTTATAGCGTATGTCCTTGGATTTTTGACGACCCAGACGGTTCCAGCCCCTTCCACGAAGCTAATTTGCGCTGCGTATCAGCAACAGAGCGCATTTCTTCACCTGACACTGCTGTTACATCTCCTACAAACAAAAAAGCAAGAAATGCATCAAATAATGCCCCTCCTCCCGACTCTGTCCCTTTCCCTTTCTCCAAGGGTGAGGCAAGGGCCAAGGCAAACGATTCTCTCGACAAGGAGGTCCAATAAGAGCGGATGGAATGTATCCTACAGGAGACCATGCAACGAGGTCTCCTCTAGGCCGTGCCTTTCCCTACCGGAGAACGGCATGTTCAACCCAAACCCAGCTTGGAGACCAAAGAGTCCGGATACGCTGAAGAGGACTGCTTCGCAAGCCGGTAAGGACCTCCTTACCGTCTCGTGGAGCAGTCCCTCAAAGTCTCCGTGCTCTGCGGCCAACTGGCAGGGTTGGGGTCCAGTATCCCGTCCTCAAGGACAAATACCATGCCCCGGTGGTGCCAGGAAGCCGTTCGATCCACTCAACCTGGAGAACCTTGTCAAGAAATCCCTTGGTCTAGGTCATCGCAGCATCCCGGGAGGCGGAGTGGGAGGAAAGTGCACTTTTCCTTTCTATTGTCGAGAGAGGTGACAGTGTTGGGCGGAACATCTACAAAGTACTGCGCTGCCGTGTTGCCGTTGCCGTGGATGGCCCTTTCGTCTCCGTGTTGCAAAAACAACAAAATAGCAGCAAGGATGCACCTCACTACGTGCCAGAACCTTATTAAATCAGACACACCGACACCCCACAATAACCAACTCTTGAACCGATCCAGATTGGTGTACTTTTCAGCAAGCGAACAGCATGGATACATCACAGACAGTTGAACGTGGTTCTGGGGGAAATTCTTGCTTTATACGTTACATGTGAACATGGTGAATGAGCATCCGAAAACAAAGAGCTATGGATGAACCTCGAAACAACCGCCAGGCAGGCTGGATCGGGGACTGACTGGACAAAGCGAATAAAACTCGGGATTCATAATAAATGACTTCTCCGACAATATGTATAGGAGCTTGGTCAAACAAAGTGGTGAAAAGTGACACGAGCTTTTTTCCTTCTTTGAGCGAGCTGATACTCGATATGTCTGATCATCAAATAAGGTGGAAAACGCACGTGGCAGCATCATCAAGGATTACGTTGACCATGATGCCAAGTTCGAGCGTTTGTCACCTCTGCCCTTCGACTGTCGATGACACGGACAGGCCCAGCCCCCGTCCACACTGCTGATCTGCGCCACAAACTAGCAACAGAGGGCATTTTGTCCACCTGACACAGTTTCCTCTCTCGAAAAAAAAGCACAGATGAATTGTCAAAGAACCCCCTCCCCCTCATATTGCGACCTGCGCCCCTCCCGTTCGCCCAGGGTGCGGCCGGGGTCGAGGATTGTCCAGAACTTCCTGGCTCCACCGGGACAATAAGCGTCAAGGGGCTGCTCCAGGTCGTGTGGCGCATGCTTTGGGGTGCTCAACCCAATCCCTGCCATGAGGCCGCAGAGTGCGGAGGTTTTGAGGCTTGAGGGGAACCCTGACTGAGGCCGTAAGGGTCTACGAGATCTACGAGGCAAGAAAGAAGGAGGTGAAAGAGGGTGCAAAGGAAGCTGCAGAGGTCTCGGACTCGGACCAAGGGTTCGAAAGAGTTCGTAAGGCAGATCGAGGCCGTACGTCCGAGGCGGGGAGGGATTGATGGATGAGGATTATAAATGCCCTAACCCTCAATCCCGCCCCCCCTTCGAATATACGTCGTGGATGTGTCGTTTGCCCTCCTTTGAATCTTTAGTCTGGTTCCGATGGCTCTGCAGCTTCCCCTGAATCCTCTTCCACTTGCTTTCCTTCTCCCTCGTGTATATCACTGACCCGCGTGACCTCCGTACACTGGTTCCTCGTAGGTTTGGGTTGCTCGATCTAATCCCTGCGATGACGCCGCAGAGAACGGAGGCCTTCAGAGCTTGACGGGAACCCTGACTGAGGCTGTAAGGATCTACGAGATCTACGAGGCAAGAAAGAAGGAGGTGAAAGAGGGTGCAAAGGAAGCTGCAGAGGTCTCGGACTCGGACCAAGGGTTCGAAAGAGTTCGTAAGGCAGATCGAGGCCGACGTCCGGGGCGGGGGGGGGTTGATGGATGAGGATTATAAAAACCCTAACCCCTCAATCCCGCCTCCCCTTCAAATATAGGTCGTGGATGTGTCGTTTGCCCTCCTTTGAATCTTTAGTCTGGTTCCGATGGCTCTGCTGCTTCCCTTGAATCCTCTTCACTTTGTTTCCTCCTGCCTCGTGTACATCACTAGCCCTCAGAGCCTCGTTCAGGAGTCCCCGCGTGACCTCCGTGCCCTGGGTCCTCGTAGGGGGTATTGGGTCAAGAAGCAACCCATTGTGAAGCACGAACCGTACGACCTTGAACAGACCTTTGTCGCATAGTGCCCTAATGGTGCAAAGAGGTCATTCGATTCATCACGCTTTCGTGTGGTTTGAAGCTCAAAGTGAAAAAAATAAGAGGCGGAGAAAGAGGAAGAGGAAGGGTAGAGGATGAGGGAGGGGAGGAACAGGAGAGAATAATGGGGGGACGGGCGGAGGCCGTTTCGCTCTCTTGATACATGTAGTAGTTATTTACGGTGGTACCACCACCAACTGAGCCTGGTGTGAAGACCTCGTACGCACGTACGTACCAGGCATTCCACCTCCAGCTACAGTATCTCCGTTCAGGATCCGTCGCGACACGTAAACGTTCGACTGGAATCTACCTTCATCCTTCCATACATATGCCCTCCACGCATTGAATATTGGGACACATGTATGTAGGTCCTCCAGTGAGGTAAGTGCACTTTCACGCATGCATGCAACTTGGCAACATGCTGCCTGAACTGGTGTGAATAGGCGCTTGCCCTGTTGAGGGAAGCATGAAGAGGGTGACAGGATGAACACCCCCAGTCGGAAGTGTTTTTCTCCGAAGTATTCATTGGGTTCTCGTCGAAGCCCTTCGTGGGGTGAGGGTAACGAGTGCACGGGGTTCGCAACCTAACTTTTAGGCATATGTGGGAAGGAAGTTTTGGTGCCCAAACATATTCCCATATTGTTTTTGCCATTTTGGAAGCTGTGGAATACAACCCTCGCATCTTGTTGTACTCTACAACAACAGGGGGGCTTGTGTTCGTAAAGGTGTTCATGGGTTATGCTCTACTAAATGACACGTGACTGTGCTCATTGTCCGTGTGTCTCTGCGTTCACAAGCATAGTTTATACCCACGTACTCTAGGGCTATACGGATCAGTCCTATATTTCAAGGGGAACCACCCGCTGCGTCTTCGAGGAGTTGCAGCGGTGCATGGTGTAGCACGCGGTCTAAAAATAGCAGCAGCGGTGACGCCAAGGGGGTCGCAGTTGGAGACCTTCCGTTGAGCGTATCGAGATCGGTCTTCATACCGATCGGGTGGTGGGGTAAGAAAGGCCGCAAACACCTTTATATTGTCAAAATACCGTTGTGCCGGACATAAAGCCGTCTGGCACATCCCTTGAGTTGGAGCTTGTCTAAGGTGAAGGGCGGGCAAAACAGCTTCGCCCTTCAGCACAAGGCCAACAAACTCTGCACGTCGCCCACTGCGCTTGACGATCTACTCTACAGTAGGCACGCAACACCCATCTCTAACACCCGCTTGAATACGGTGCCTCAATTGAGAACAATACCCAGCAGCAACTTCTGACGAATTACACACTCATTAGTACCTCTAGCCCACCGTCTGAAAGTCCACACACATGACATGTTGACTAGGAGTACTTTACATGTGGGCAGTACAGCATGAACACGACCGAACTGTTGGGATTGCTCTCTTGCAATAAATTACAATGCGACAATCCCAACATCATTACTGTCGAGGGTTGGTGCAGGACCGACCTCTGCATACAAGATTGTACCAGGGACAAAATCCGTGCAACTATCGAGGTCTGATTTCTATGAAGTCCAGGTTCTCCAGCGTCTCGTCGTCTGGCAACGGCCATTTCAGCCCGCGGGCCTCAATGAACTCCCTGTTCCAGAACCTGTCAATTTCGCGAGAACGGCAGCATGGAGGGTTTCAGCACCCGCATTTCCAAAGGGTGAAAATGATTTGGAGCTGGTACAGAGGGAACCGCTAGTCTACCTACCCCATCACAATGACTCCCACGGAATCTCTAGTCTGCTCCTTCCCTCCAAGGCACAAGACGGCTGTGGAAAGCAGCATGGCTTCTACTGCCTCGATACGTTTGTTGTTTATGTTGTTGTCGCCTTCACAAAAGGAAATTTCGACCTCTGTCTACAGCAGCACTCGCCCGTCTCAATTCTACAGGGCAGAAGACGAAGTTGGATGGTCGCCAGCCCAGCCTATGTGAGGCACACGAACGATGGGCGATATCTGGTCTCTTCTTGTTGGTGACCCAATGTGCTTGCCTGGAAATGCCCCTGCTACCGCTGTCGCAAAGCACGGTCACGATTCTCTTCCCCGTGTCGGCCCTCCTGGCTGCCACGACAGCCCCAACGCAATTCATGGCCGCGGAGCACCCGACGAATAACCCTGCTCACCAAACGCCCCCCGCCAAACACATCAACACGATTGTCGCATCGTCACATCATCGGAAAGGGATACCAAATATGGCTGGTGCATATGTACGTGCCGCTTTTGTGCGGTCGCTTGGGGGCGTGGTAGGAAGACCGCCAAAATTAGCTTCAAGGCGAGGCTAGACCATCTCTACTACTGGAATAGTATTGTGCTGCGACCCACCATAAACATCGTCCGCAGCGACCGTTAGGCTGTGGATAAAGGACATGGTCTACGATTGCGCACGTCAACAAAACGTACTTCTGTTTAGATGTTCTTTGACGGCGGAGGGGCGACAGTAGGGTTGGCTTCAAATAGCGTGTCATATATATGGAAAATGTTGTATGACCTCTACCGTGGTAGGGGTCATAGGGCTTTAGGTCCGGCTGTTTGTTCACATGGACTACCATAGAAACAACGAATCATTTCAATCAATAGGCGTTTCCAACGTTGTACATCACGAACCATCTGCACAAACGCCATACAACATGCATGGTAGCCTTGTCCACAGTACTAATAGATACGGATGAAATGAGAGTTGCCTCGGTCTGTTTCGTCCGTCATATCGACGGGAATTTTGGTTTTCTATCAGCTGATGGTCTGGGCCTTGTTTCAATTTACTTCAACCCTTGTTGAGTCAAGTGAGTTCTGGCAGTCGCGTCTTCTCCTCCAAGAGTCGGGAAGGAGAGGTGCCGTGTTGACGCCAGAGCGTTTTGACATGTCGACACATCATCAACAACGAGGCCAGCTTCATGATCAGTTTTTCGGACAGGCACAGAAAGTAGCAGTTCAGCTCCGTGCACCCCCGTGATTCTGCGACTACCTTGCGAGTCCGGTAGGGTCGTGGCGACTCGCCTTCATGTTTAAGGAGATAGTGCGCCATATACACCGCCTCCTGGTCGGAAACCCTGAAGGCGTCGTCCAAGATGGCCTTTCCGAAGTTGCCCGTGACGTGGTCGTTGCCTATGCCTTCTGCGATCGTGTCGTACCTTTCACGCGTTACACGCAGAAAGTCACGCGAAATACGCAGAATGCCACACATTAGGCGACGTTGTCACATCGACACTGCTTGCATCGACTGTGTAGTCCAAGGAACCACTAACCCTGAGCTACTGTAAGAGCATCGAAATATCGTCCTGGACGTTCTAGCGATACCCCCCGGTGCAGTCCGTGTCTCAACCAGTGGTACAAGTGCATCGCGTTCGCCTACCTAGTTCCAGTTCCGAAGTTCGCCACGGAATGAGTGGCTGTCACATCGAGGCCTGCTGCATGTAATCGTTAACTACACCCACCCTAGAACGACCTTCCATGCTGCTCTCAATTCTGTTGTGGCGAAACCGTCGTGTCGAAAACGAAAGCATACAGTATGACGCACAAATTTATCCTCGCTGGTCCAATCGATCCTTTACTTGAAAACATCATGTTCCTCTTACGCTCACAGGACCAGCAACCTAATCCCGTAGTCGCACCTGTGTTTTCTGACGTCCCGCTCCGACATCTGTGGCGAGTAGCACACCCCGTGTCGCACACGGTTAAAAAGCGCTGATCCAGGGGGGTCAACCAGGTATACCTTGGCTGGGCATCCTTTGCCACGCAAAAAGCGAGAAACTCCGGCGAGGCAGCCACCTGTCCCAGCCCCCATGACGAAAGCATCCAACCTGACAACGCACAGCACGTGACATATTGACTCAAGCTGGCCCAAAGACGGGGGGGAGCCGTCTTGTCAAGCGAGACTATCAGCAGTGCACGCGGACGGATGCAGCAAGGAGTGTTGTCGAAGCGTTGCTCTGCCGCAACAGTTGCGTACGACCAGAACGGTGCACGCACGAGGTTAAGGTAAATCGCTTCCAGTCGATGGCAAATCGCTTCCAGTCGACGCCATGTACAGTACCGTAATCATCGGGGTCTTGGCACACTGTGCGGTCGCTTATATAAATGTTTCGAACTTCAGACTTTTTCGCACAGGTGTGCGAAGACCCCGATATGTGCCAAGTTCGCGATACCTGTGCGGAAGTGCAGTAAATATTTTGGTTCTAAGAAACAACGCACACCCCTGTGCCAAGACCCCGATATGTGCGGTGCTGTTCAAATCCAAAGCGGCTGGTACGGCGACTTTCGAACGCACACCCCTGTGCCAAGACCCCGATATGTGCGATCCTAACATTGAAAACCACAGGGGATAGCAGCACTTCGCGTGTATAGTATTGCTGCAACACGATCACAACACAACCAACAGACAAGCTGTTATAGTAGCTGCACACACAAACGAGTCTCGGGGAATTGCCACCACAACAGTTCCGTGGCGGAGAAATACCGGCGGAAAATCGGGAAAATGCCCGGGACGGAGCTGCGGGCTCGACCACACGCAACGCGCGGCTACGATGTCGGAGGGTGCAAGCGCGGGACCTGCCGACGCCTCACAGGCCTCACAGGCCTCACAGGCCTCACAGGCTAGTGCTGGCCGTCCATTTTCTTCGGATCAGGGAGCTGCCGCTACGGACCCGAAGGCAACCGGCGAGGCTATCGATGAAATGCTAGCCGCCAACGACCCCGTCGAAAGCAGCAACGGCAAACGCGCGTACCCGGAGCCCAACTTCCCGATCGAGCGGTCAGGAGCAGTGGGAGGGAAAGGGAGCTACCCCATCCGGTTCAAACTGAAGGCGGCGGCCTACACACGGGAGATCTGCCCGTGCGACGGTCAACCGGTGGGAAACAACGGCGGGGCGAAAGTTCTCCAGGTGCCTCGGAAGCGTATCATCGAGTGGCTGAAGCAGGAGGAGCAGCTCAGGGAGAAGGTCAGCGCCAACCCCAAGCTTTCGAAGGCCAAGCAGGTTCCCAGCGGAGGGAAAGCTTCGACAGTCGACGCCGCCGAACAAGCCCTTGTGGACTACATCAACGAGCAGCGCAAGCAGCACCGCGGTTGTGGTAATCGGGAGGTGATCAACAAGCTGCTCCAGCTGAAGCCTGACGCCCTTGGCGGGATGCCGGCGAACGCGAAACCGGAGGAGGCGCTGGCTTTCAAGATCAAATTCAACTCCTGGTACCAACAGTTCCGCAAGCGGAATGGGTTCAGCATCCGCCGGCGTACCAGCGTGGGCCAGAAACTGCCGAAGGGGTACGAGGGTACGGCGTGGGCGACGGTGATGAACCTGCGCGAGGCTCTCGTACAGCGCGCCGGTGCGATCCATGCTCGGCGCAACCCGCCGGCACCTGACGAGAGCCCCATCAAAGGGGAGGATCTGACTTGCGAGCAGCTGGCGTCTGTGGAGGCGGAGGTTTTCGAGGAACTCGGCAACATGGACCAGACGCCAGTCCAGCACGAGATGCCGGTGGAGACCACTCTGGAGAAGACCGGTGCAAAGGATGCTCGCATCAGCACAGGAGGTGAGGGCGCGCTAATATTTTTGTCAAAATTTGTGTGGTGTGCGAATTTTTCGTCGTTGGACAACTTTTTTAAAAACATGTTTTTCTTTTGCGTGCCGGTACACGGTGCGATGTAGCTCTATCGGTAGAAACAGGAGGGTTCCTACCTTTTTCTGCGGGATTATTCCACACTTCCTTTTTCATTACATCCAAACTATCAACCAACTTAGTTTTCGAAACGTCCGGTACCGTTTGCATCCATTGTATCAACCACACACCGCTGTCCTCGCAGAAATACTCAACACTCTACTCCCCCCC